>JARKHS020027706.1:0-90000 GCA_030143305.2 Amblyomma americanum | reverse complement strand
ACGCGGAATTCCTAATTTTTTAGGCACAGCTGTAAAATACCCTGCCGAGAAGGGTGCTGCCCAAAGAAGATGCAGCAATGCATTCTTCGAGAACAATGCGAATATATGGTATCAGGAGAAGAGCAGGATCCACATCTAACGACAGGTAAGAAAAATGGGGTTTTAGGAACAGCGCATAAAGTTGAGCAAAATCTCTTGCCCCAAAGACCACTTAGGAGAAAATTATCATTCAGTCGGGAGATGAAATTACGCCGTAAACTAAACTTAATAGACAGTTTTCGAGAAGCGGATCGCAGGAAAGTCGCTGAAATAACGCCATTAGTGTTCCATCGCGGCTGACAAGTGAGGCAGTAGACCTTTTAGAGGTACCAAAATGATGGGGAAGAGAGGGGGGACGTTATTTATGTTCCGGCCATAAACTGAAAGGCTCCTTGCTTGGCTGAGTTGCGGTCAAAAGAGCTCTTGAATAAGAAAATCGAGCAAATAGAGATAAAGAAATGAAACAAGCGAGAAAAGAAAAACGGTAAGCAGAACAATGAATCCGCGAAGCAAATTGTATGAATTTTCGAGGACCCAGTGAAACACTAAATTTTCTTTGACTGAAGAAAAGATTAGATTGTAGTTTACCTCGGTAAAAGCCTTTCCGTAAGCGTGACCTACGCATGTGACAGAGGTGCCTATCATATTCCTCGGTAAAAGTAAACGGGAGCTTTTAAAAGAAGCGCTTGACTGTTGACTGAGAAAAAGGTTTTGAAGGGCAATGGTGTTACAATAATGTATGATCAAACTAAAGTATCGCGCGTATTTTAAAATTACTCCCAGTAGTACATCTGACAATGCATAAAAAACAATATTGATTGCTTCTTTAACAATCAGTATCAAATAAATTACGGTCTAAAGAGTCTCATGATATTGTAGTACATGAATCTTCCCCAAGAGAATATTCATGTTGCAGGACAGAAGAGGCAGAAAATATTGGTATACTGAAAAGATTAGGTAAAAACTGTGACCTGGGGTAAATAGCATAACAATCTCGAAC
This sequence comes from Amblyomma americanum, assembly GCA_030143305.2. Classification (NCBI taxonomy): domain Eukaryota; kingdom Metazoa; phylum Arthropoda; class Arachnida; order Ixodida; family Ixodidae; genus Amblyomma; species Amblyomma americanum. The sequence goes on along the minus strand of JARKHS020027706.1, from coordinate 88,961 downwards.
ATCATTTTGATGCACAAAAGATCGCCGAATATTATATTAACATCTGTGTGGAGGGTTTTTTATTGTTTTTGGGATATTTTGTATGGTATGAGGTAGAGGCCCCGTTATGATTATGTAATCAGAAATTAGTTTATCAAAAAGGAAGAAAAGGCATAACTGAAAACTCCGGACACAATGAGAAACATTATCATATTGCTGACAGAAGTAAATATGTGCACAGAAATCCTATCTTCAAATATTGACGAGTAAAGAAATACATGTCACGACTCATGACTATGCATCTTCAGGCAGCAAAATATATTTTAGCTATAAAGAGCAGTTTAATTCGGAAAGTAAATGCTTGATAAAAACGCGGCATCAACCCCAAACAGCTCCAAGACAGCTTGGAAGATAGACAAATCGCAGTCTTAATAAAAACAAAAACAACATAAAAACCTCAATATACGATGACAGAATCGAATAATTGGTTTGGTTTATGAGGGTTTAATGTCCGAAAGCCACTCAGGCTATGAGGGACGTCGTAGTGAAGGGTTCCGGAAATATCGACCACCTGCGGGATTCTTTAACGTGCACTGACATCGAACAATACACGAGCCTTAGAATTTCTCCTTCATCGAAATCCTTCCGCAGCGGCCGGGATCGAACGCGCGTTTTTCGCGCCAGAAGCCGGACGCCATGTCCACTAAGCCACCGCGGCGGCTCGAAAATACTGGTTGGCGAAATGATTTGTGATGTATTTGACCGATGCACGTAGATGCTTTATTGAAAAAAAGGCAGATTTTCAATATTAGCGGGTTGATCAGAATACGAAGAGTACAAAGGCATAAGAAAGCGATAATATGCAATGCAGCTTGAGTACTCGCGAGAAATTGATGTCATGAAATTATTTTGAGGACAATTCCGACAATCTGTCAGAGAGCGTCTGGGCACTAAGGCAACGCGTTGCAGTAGTATTAATGACCTTACTGGGATATAAATGGGTTGTCGGTGTGTGGGTGCAGCTGCCATAAACTTGAGGCGTAGAATACGTCACTAAATGGCTTTATATGTGACTTAAGAGACCAGAGAGTGACAGCGGTAAAAAATTTGAATTGAAATAGAGCAGTGATTAAACAGAAAGGTTGAGATAAAAAGCATAGGCACAGTGTTCACGGGACTCGGAAAATAATTCCCAAAGAAAGTATAGGGCACGCGGGGCCTGCAAGCGCACAAGAGTTGGGTATATGCGGCAACGCGATCATTTGTATGGATTTAGCTGAGCCCACAAAAGCGTTGCACACTGGAAGCTAAGAATTGCACTTACTCGCTCTGGACATTGGTTTTGTCGATTATTCACAGGTGGACGGAAGGGGGAGCCACCGGGACGACCGCCGGGACGACCGCCGGGACGACCGCCGGGACGAGTACCAGGTCGTTGGCATCTGAAATCGGAAGTTTTTATTAAGGGCTTTGATGCCGCTAAATTTTCTGAAAATACGTTCAAGATGCTATTTCAGTTTACTCCGAATTTTTGTTTCGTTCAAAACGTTTCCGCCATTAACGGAACAGACTGCTTACTGCCCTTAAATTAGGAGATTTTAACCAGGTTACAATCTTTTCGCTTCCTTACACTGCTACTTACTTTAGACGGTAGCTTATAGAGCTTTTCGGCTCGCCAAGTTGCTGAACGCCTTAACGCTTGTTCTGACAGCACGTACGCCTGCGCCAGAGTACCGCGGCTAACTTTAGCGGGCACGGTGGCACACTCTGTTGATAGCTTACGGAACTTGTCGGCTCGCCAATTTTAAGCTTGCCGTAACTCTTGCACTGGCGTGCCGGAGCCTAACGTAGACCTCATGGAATCTCCACGAACTATTGGTGCAGACCAAATTGACAGGACGAGTTGTGAAGCATCTCGATTAATTAATGTACATTTCTTTGTGGAGCGCTTGTGAGCGTGCTAGGTCGTGTTCACCGAGCCCGATGACATCCTGGTGCTATCGCCAAACCAGGTTGAGCGTTGCTGAGATATAGACTAGATTTATTTTTAGATCCATGGGAACGCTCTGATTACGTAAAATTGATATTGCTCTTAAATCGCTGCTTTGATAGGTTACATCACACGAAACAACAAAAACTAATAAATTTAACCTAAAGGACAATACAAGCAAACATTCTCTTCATAACGCGTTTTTTTAATACACATGTTTCGAATGATATGTGTATAGGAGTTTGCTTTAGGAACTTGTGGTAGACACGCTACCAAGCGGCACCAAGCGTGCTACGGTTAACTTGCAACAGAAATTTCTTAATTTTACATGGGGTCTGGGCATTGACCTATAAAAACTGTGTAAAAAAAGCATATATTAACCCATCGTGTCATAGAAATACAAAAGTGAACAAAGGGAGACGAAAAAGATCGCGACAAAAAGGCTCACCACAAAAAAAAAATAGGAAAGAAACTTTTTATACTGTTGGGCCCGCCACCCTGCCCGTACTGTAGAGAAGGTAAGATACAGGCCGCTATAGTTCTTATATTTCATGGATCGATCTTTCCAGAAACTTGACCATGCTTGCTGTTCTCCGAAATTTCTGACTGAAACATTGAGTCGACTTCTTAATTTACATCATGGGTATCAACTTTTTTCTACATCAAATTGAAACTAATTGTCTAGAGGGCACATGCAATGACAAATGCTGCAGAGCTGCATGAAGCCATATTATAGATCGAGCATGTTTCATTGCTTTTGCGAAGCGACATTATGTGCTGAGATCTAGGTAATCTACTTTTAGCTTGGGTTATAAGTTAACAGATCAATATGACTGCAGGGTTGGTGGCATGCATGTCATATACTGCACTTGAAATATCCAACTATGTTTTTATGCTGATAATCTCATGAACTCAAAAAAATGAATCCTAAAGATTACTGGACGAGGTACCATCTTCCCTACAACTTCCCTCCAGGAAATTTGATCACGTATTGAGTCTTCGTGCGACCATTGCAGATATGATGCATATTTTGGAAATGTTTTAGTATTGATACTTCGATCCTAAAATTGTTTCGCAAACACATTTACGGTGGTAGTATGCGTTCTATATGAAATGATAAAGATTGTACTTACTCTGAAACCACCATAAAAGCCATTAGAACAAAAAGGAAGAGCAGTATAGACTTCATTTTCAGAGCAAAATTCTTCCAGGAGGAAGGAATTTTGACCGGAGCTGGAACGTCTGCTCAGCGCTTTTACAGCACTGAATTTATACCTGAAGAAGCTGTGTTCATTAGACGTGCTGCGTTTCCGGTTATATTTTTTTTATTTTCCTTCGGCGCAACGGAATTATTACAGATGATAATTACTTCCGGACATACGCCACCAAATGAGCTGAAAAACACCGAATTCCTAGAAAAACTTCCTGCGCAACCATAATAAATTTCACAAAGTCACTTTCATTGCGAATTAGACGTCGTGTCGTTTACGCAATTTTCTTTTTCTGTAGACGCTTTCCAAGGCACGAACATCGATCAAGAACATCATAAGCAATCGATCAGGAAAAAAAAAACACTAAGATAATTATTCATATTCGCAATTTTCGTTTCAACTTCCTTTTGTGGCAGCATACATTACAGTTTCGGATTTTGTACGTAGCCAACTCGATCTCCGGGGGCACCTGACCTTTTTCGCGAGTCTTTTGTAGTTTTAAACCAACTTAACCTGATTACGCTCACCGCAGGTGTTCAGGAATGTGGATACACAAAAAGAGTTTCTACAAACAAATATCGATTTTTGAGGAACCCAATAAGACCAGTTTAAGGCGGCAGAGAAGATGGTATGCTAGAATTCAAAACATTCCGGCGTGTGCTTAGGCCTCCGTTTAAGGCATGGCTCTAACGTATGTCCTCTACTCCGACGTTTGCTTATTTCATGCTGCTTCACGATCGGCGACGCTCGCTTGTGCTGTTGTCATTTGCAAAGCCAACTTATTTGTTTGTTAACTGAAAGTGGCATGTAAAATGCGTACCAGCCTGCCGCAACCGAAATACCGACACTGCACAAGCTCTGGGGCTCAACGTTAGGATATCGTATTTAATAAAAACACGAGAATCTCAATCGACTGCTCAGCTATACTGCGAAAACGTTGTAAAATATTTACGCCAGAGAGTAAACTTTTGGCCCAGTGAGAAGCTTGGCAATTAAGCCACTCAAGTAGTGTTCTCTACCGTACTGATATCTCAAAATTTGGGGAATTAGTTTTTGGGGAAACTAAATGCAGCAGTAAGTGTCTCCCACCTCGGTCGACACGCGAATCGCGGCGTTAGAGAAAGGAGGAAGGTGGGAGTAGAAGAAAAAAGATAGAAAGAGGTGTCGTAATGAAGGACTTCGGAAAAACTAACGTGCAGTGACATCGAACAGCAGACGGCCACCTTTTTGCGCTTTACCTCTATCGAAAACGCTGCTGCCGAGGCTGGGTTCGAACCCTGGAACTCCGGCTCAGTATACGAACGCCTAACCACTGAGCCACCATGGAGAGTCACAAATTTGAGGCCAGTTCATCATTTCGTACCGCTTGAAATGCCAAATAACACCACGGCTGGGATCAAATCGCAAAAGCACTTAAGTCTGTCTGTTGCCCTGCCTCCTTGCTCACACACAGTGAGCCTTAAGCTGTAATAAAAGCGTTGAGCTGCAAAATATACTGGCCTAGCGGAAAATTTGTTTTAAAGGGGTGGAGACACCAATTTTTGGTTGGCATGTTCTTTGTTTCAAACGTTGCGTATTGCCCCAGGACGCGTGATATACGCTGCGCGATTCATATATGCACGGTAAATAATTTTTTATTGCATTATTTATACTGAGCGATTTCGGTTTCAGTTTCTGAGCGCCGGGGTGTGCTACGACGTCACGATCAGGGAAGAGCAGCAACTCTTGTCACATGGGCCCCAAAAGTTGTGACGCACGTATTTGCTGCGTCGTCAGCTCTCGTACACCATGCTGTGCATAGCAGTTCCTCTCGAAATCATAAGCCGACAAACTTGGTCGGTACTGCGAATCTGCGATATGCTAAGAAAAACGAAGCGAGTGAGGAAAGACACTGAGTCTTGAAACCAAGCGGCTCGCTTCAGCCGATCTCAATCGCCATACCGCGTATGCCAACGCGATTTCAGCGTTCTATTTCGCTTTGCCACGCCGACGCTGATGCTCGGCGAAAGTCTGTCATTGGCCCGTAGCTGACCCTGGTCGCATAAAAACGACACGATGCCTCAGTTTTCCTTCTGACCAATACCCGTCTCTGTCTTCATTTCGCGCCGCCCGCGCAGCCGCGCTGCGAGACTTCTCAGGGTCCCGTGGCTGCTGAGCACGATACCTGCTGCTTGTTTAGCAGACAGTCCATGTATTGGCTAAACGAATGCTTCCAGACAATTGCATAGGATTCAGAATTTACCGCACTGGTATGTATCTCTTCCAGGAATGCGCCCATGACGACGACTGCATCTCGGTGCTACTTTTGTTTACATATCTGCATCTGTACACATGACGCAATTGCGCGTAATTTCGGCAGGAATTGCAAGCTGCGTTCCACTTAAGTTAAGCAAGCTCATGTCTTTTGCGCCGGCTGCGGGTTTACTTGTCTGCGCAGTGCGATAAGTTTGCTTGAATCGCCGAAGAATACGAGAGCTAGCCTTGGGAATGCTTCATAGCCAGGTTGTTGACAACGCGTAGGACCGGTGTTTCTGACAAATTGTAGCTGCTGTTTTGCCTTTTCTTACGTGTCCAGTACTTGAATTTAAACTGGTTTAGCTACAGGTATGTTCGGCACCCAATTCAGATAAACAAGGTGGCTTAAATTGTTGCCCTCAAGCGACGCCGATGTAGCTGCCGCCGCGGGCGCCTGCAGCATTGACCGAGAGACTGGGTCACACTGCCTTGCAGCGGCGCTTCCCGCTTGATGTATTTGCGTCCTAAGAAGTAAACAACCCTCGATTTAAGGTCACTGTTGTCAAAAACCTTGCTTGATGACCATATGTATCCGCTAAAACTTGTGAACTCGCTCTCCACAATCGCCGACATCGCACTTACGAACCCGGCGGTGTTGCTAAGCCTATTCGTACTGCAGCCGAGCCGAAGAGTGAACATATGAAATGTAGTCGCTCGTTTCGCTTATTCGTATTACGGAGAAGGCAAAAACAAGAGAGTCATCGTCTCATCGACGTGAAGGGTTCCTTCAGCCGCCGATATAAGGTGCTGGTTGGTGTGTCAGCAACGGCATATATGCCGACCAGCACACCAACCGCTGAGTCGCCGACGCAGCGCCTCGCCGATGTCGTGCGTCGCCAACACTGTGTTGTGATCTCACTGCTATTCACTTATATCGTTCCCAGGGCTCTACGTCACCCCCTATAGCGCTAGCTATGGGCATCGATCGTGAGAAAGAGCACTTAGAGACTCTTTGGAGCTCAATTAAAACACATTTTAAGCGCTTGTCGCATCAGGTACTTCGCGGTAGGTGATCTTAAATACAGAGGAAGCTTGCCTATAACAAGCTTACTATAGCCTCAAAATTTGATGTCCCAGCCCATTTAAGAATGTCATGAAAGGTGGCTCGTGCCACGTATTTCATCTTGCAAAGCGGCAAAGCAGCCGTCGTGACAGGACCATAACTTCTCCCAGCGACCACATCTTGTGCCCGTATCCAGAGCAGCCATTATACTTTATATTGCCAGCTCTAAGCAAAACCGAGAGAGTGAGGGTTGGGATTGCGAGCCTGCAACGGAGCACCACGGGCGGCCGTTGTTAAGGGGAGCATGCTCTGCTATGCGACATCGAAGTAACCGATGCTTTCCGATTGAAACACTTCATCTGAAGGCAAAGAGAGCATCTGCATTGTAAAAAGCGGTCTGAATAATTTTGATTTCTTGAAGATAATACTCTAAAAAATCCTGCCCACGAGGTCTTTTCGCCGTCATCATCATCATCAACATCATCAACCTGCCTATGAAGACTACGTTACTCACGCACGCTTCTTAGCCTCATCCACCCATCTAACTTACTGCCGCCCCCTGGCGCTCTTGCTTTCTCTTAGAATCCAGCCCAATGCCCTTAGCGATCTTGTGTTCTCTTTCCTTCGCATACAACGATTCATGAAGCCTAATTCTTCAACATTTCCAATAGGATAACATTTACCCACGTTTGTACACTCACCCACTCTGCTCTTTCCCTTTCTCTTAACTTTACGTGTATCATTTTTGTTTCCATAACCCGTTGTCTTGTCCTCAATACAAGTAGAACCTTTTGGTTAGCCTCCATGTCTCTGCCCGATACGCGAGTACCGGTAAGATATAGCTGTTGTACACATTTCTCTTGAGGTATATTAGTAAACAGCCTTTCATGATTTGAAAGAACCTTCCAAATGCCCTCCACCCCATTCTGCTACTTCTAGATATTTCACTTTAGTGATCCTGATATGCGGTCCCTACCTGCCATAAGTTGTCGTATTCCCTTGCCACTTGCAGCTTCTGGCAAGCAGTTGTAAACGGCTGTTCCAACCCGAGACGGTTGAACATATCTTTCGTTTTCTAGGAAATAATTTTTAGACCCACCGTTCGGCTCTATTTGTCTAAGTCCTGGATTATAATTTTCAATTCACCTCTGAGCATCTTAAGTAGCAGGGTCAGAAGTGTATCGTAGACTGCCAAGGACTTCTCTATTAACTCTTTTTCCAACGATTACGAAACCAGGACTGGCATCTGTAGTATGATGAAGACTTTCACAATAGTGAAGGGTTCTTGTTTTGTTGTAGGACGTGTGCCGGCGCCAGTAACAATAGCTTCAGCTCACTCCACTCGCAGGTAGACAGCTTTAATTAATAATAAGCGGTGGACTGCGTGCGTAATATTTGACATCTATTGCATCTCTTTACTGCTTCTCACAAGCTCATACAAGTATAATGCAAGCAGGAGTACCCGGTCACGGTTTCCAGTCATGCCAAGTTGGCTAGGGTTTTCGCGAGGAGAGTACGGTGTAATCCGTCGTTTCGCGTTCGCTGCTTGCACGTAATTCTGAAAGCCTGTGAGATAAACATAAGGCCTAGCTCGTGGGCCGCTACAATGCTGTTATGATGAGCAGTGCCTTTTAAGCAGTTATCATAATTACTCACAGCTACCTGCGCATTTTGGCAAAGAGTTGTCCTACTTGATGTCATATTGGACCGCCCTCAATTCAACACCCCTTATAATTTGCTGACAGCGTCTGCTGTTTTTTCAGCTGGTATTCGCTTTGCCACTACAGCAAACGACTGCTTATATGTTCTTCATATATGCAATATTTAGATAAATAAGCAGCCGTTTCCTGGAGTAGCAAAGTCAAAGAAAGTAGGCAACTTGGAGTTCACCTTGACCCATTTTCTGCTTATTTAAGATAACAAATATAAAGCGTTTACTGTGTTGAAAAGCGAGGGTTGAAAAATGGGATTCCTTACAAGGCAAAGCAAAGGAAAAAGGTTTAAGGAGTGCCTGAGACCACAATAAAACCAGTACTCTTCTAGAAACGTTAACTGGCTGACTGAGGCTACCCCAGAACCCTTGTTAACTTCTTTCGTGTTTGTAATAACTGTGATTAGAATTGTTATGGATGCTGCCTTTTTTATTACTAATCCCACTTCTCTTGCATGCTTGACAGTTGTCCAATAATGCATTCAATTTTTTTTACTCTACCTCTCTTCCATGCAGAAGGCTAGTAGTAGCAGGCAAAGCCTTTATCTTGTATACGGCTTTGCCGCTATCGGTAAGCAGCTGACAATAGGTTTAGAATGCCGGTCATACGCAGTACGACCTATTCTTGCTCCTTAAAAAAAATTTCCTTCACATTTTCTCAAAAAACTAAAACGGCCTCTTTAATTTCATGGTGCCTTATTAACAGAGATTAGTTTGGCCAGAAAATAAAATGGAAGTGCCGGTGAGGTACATTTTTGTTTTCCATTTAACGCATGGCAAGTAATCTTACGTTCGTAGCCCATACATTAAAGAGCGGATTAATGCCGGGAACTCAAGCAGCTAAAAGCCGGGAAAGCAAATAACATGGCCCCAGTCCCGACTATTTAATTTTGAAACGTTGTGGACTTTCGTGCGAATTGGAACGATTCATCCGCAAAGTGGGGCCAAGCTAAATGCTTGATTAAGTTGTACCGACTTCTCATATACTGTCATTTTAGCCTTACTTCTATGCATCAACGGAAGTCAAACTGAACTTCGATGAAGTTGTAATGGCTTGCGGTGCGACAAAGCGCTAATCGAAATTCCCTAGTGTGTGATGTCTGCCTGTTTTCCAGTGCGGTAAACAAGAAGAAATAAGAATATGCAGCTTTTATTTTAAGGCGATGGACGTTACACGGAGCCCGCCTCGTGGATGAATCCTGTCCAATGTGACCGATCGAGACGGCCGGAAGAGAAAGACCAGACAACGGTCGGAGAGGTGGCGATGGGAGAATGATGTAGGGGCAGAAAATGCAGGGATTCTGCTCCCTACATAGAGATTGAAAGAAGAGAGAAACGCAGCTATGCCGCCCGAGCAACGAAGGTCACTAGCCACGTGAGCCTGTGTAAACGGTTTTGGGTGTGCCTCTTCCCCCAAGCGGAGTCAGCTCGGAAGCGAAGTGCTCGCTGAGAGAGAGCTCAACGGAGTCCATCTGCGGAATCAGCATTTGGACTCCAGTAGTTCAGCCATTATTCAACTTGCTATTTGATGTCCTTTCAATTTTTTGCAGTTTTCATTTGTAAAAAGCTAACGTTAAAGCCGTAAGCAAGCGGCTAGCTCTCAATCTTCTTCAGCATAGCAGCAGCATGTGCCAGCTTAACAAAGTCGAAGGTCTACAAAAAAAAAACTTGATATCAAATCGCAACTCAAAAGTGCGCAAAATCGTGACGCAGTCCTCATAGATATGCACTTAAAAAATTGATTCTCTTGATTGAATTGTAAATAATAAGAAAATTTACAAATTAAATAGAAACGTAAACTGATGGTCACAAAAAATAACATATTTTATCACAAGTTGCCGAGATTCCAGTGTAAAAATTTAACAGCAGGTATTCAAATGTTTGTTATGCACCAAACTTAACATACAGCTACTATAGCACTGTGATCAGACTGCAATGTATGAATATCTACGGCAGTTATACACATGTTGGACAAAGACTTTCTTTGTAGGGGCTGCGGTAACCTCAATTTGGAGGTTGTAAGATTTAGTTCGTCCGAACCGTCTTTATAGAGGGAGTCTGTTAACTATGCCAAGGCGCTTTGTAACATTTTTTTTCAGCCATAGTTTGTTCGAAAACGAAGTTAAGTTTTAATTACCTTTTTAAATGCCGTTGCGTCGAATGTATTTGCTCTTTATTGGCACTGATTTCAAAGTAACATTACTTCATTTAATGCTCATGCTACATTATTGCAGAAAACTGTGAGGAAATAATATGCATTACGTTGGGGTTATAACATTTTGTAAATAGGTTTATGTTTGATAGGGTTTATTGTCCCAAATGATTTATGCTATTAGGAACGCCGTAGTGAAGGGTTGAGGAAATTTCGACCAACTGGGGTTGTTTAACGTGCACTGACATCGCAGAGTACACGGGCCTCTAGAATTTCTCCTCCATCGACTTTCGACCGCCGCGGCCTTGATCGAACCCGCGTCTTATGGGTCAGTAGCCGAGCGGCATAACCACTGTGCCTCCACGGTGGCCAGTTATATTATAAACAAAGAGACATATTTAATTAAACTCTAATTTAATATGCGCATATGTGACAACTGTTATAGAGAAGCATATACTTTATATCCGCTCAACTGGTTTCCTCATAATAACAAGCTTCTTTATTCCTTGATATAAAAGCCAGCAAGATTTCTCCATATTTCATGTAGTGTTAAATATGTATTGTTCAATGTAATTTTCAATATCAACCGCAGTACTTTGATCTTGTGGCATGTAACATACGTTGGGCGGTGTCAAGGCTTGGTTACCCGAAATTATTTCTCTATTGCACTCTTCACGTTGAATAATATGATGTAGGTCTTTGCTGGTAGATGTACCCATACCTTGAAAAAGAGAGCTTGAAAACAAGTAACTTTCTAATTTCATTCAGGTTTCCTAAATACAGGCGCTGCAGACATATCGAATAATGTTAAAAGAAATCTCAAGGGTTGAAAATAACAAGGTAACCTTACGACTAGTACGAAAACTTTTTAACTTCTCAGTTTGCAATACAGCTCTACAGCTTTCCTTTGTTGCCGCATGGCGGAGCTTTTGCTGAAGCAGATGATTATTGACGCCCTTTTTGCAAGCGATTAATTAGTTCCACATGAGCTTGCACTTTATTTTTGGCTTTGAGTACTTCTGCAGATCGATAGCAAGTGCTCAGGTCCACATGCAGTTTGTAGCCGCGAAAAAAAAAAATCTGTTTTCAGGCAGCACTGAGTAATGAATTCTGCTTGCGCAGCTTGGTATGTACATATCTACCAAGAATACTTGCCATAATGTAATAGCTCTTTTATCTCGTTTTAATAGTAATTTATGTTTTATCTGCGCATGTTTCCTGAGACACATATGCAAGAAACGAATGTCCCAGACTGGCATTGATGTACGGACGCCAACAGGTACAAAAGATGACAGATTTAGGAGTTGATAAATTTTGTCATTTAGAAAAATGAAAAGGTGGAGGTCGCTTTTGAAGAAATAAATAAAATTTCCCTCCATGCTCAGATTTCTTCACACCGATAATAAATTGAAAAATCGCAGATATAGGAGCATGTGTACATTAAAAACAAAATAAGATTCCCACTGATAATTAGTGCTTTATAATTGGACCTCTAGGAAGTAAATTTTTCTAATGCATCTCTATTCGTCTACGAGATCACAGCGTGACGTATAAGCTTCTAAATTTGTGTGTTCTTGCTCTTCAGGTATTATTTTTTTTCACGCTCCAAATGGCGGCTCTAATGCTGCAACAAAAAAACAAAGACACACTTTTGACAAAGGCTAATCGGACGCAAACACGTGTCAAAAATAACGGGAAAGAATTAATAATATAATATATTGTTACAGGTTCTATTTACAAATAATATTTACAAGGCAGGTCGAGAGGAGCCTGGTGCGCCGGCGGCAGGATACTTGACTTTCTCTTCTACTTCCAGCCGCCGCACGTCTTCTTTATTCCTCAGAGCCCATGCGCAGCACGTGACATTTCCCCGTTCGCAGACGAAGCCCTCTGGGCCAGTCAATCAATCGGGGTCCCGAGAGTGGAATGGCTTCAGCCGTGCGACATGCACGACCTGGGTTGTCCTTGAGCGGCGTCCTTGCGTTGATTGGGGAGAGATGACATAGTTGAGGTCATTGAGGCGAGCAACAACGATGAACGGGCCTGTGTAGTGGGATAGCAGCTTTTCTGATAAGCCACGCTTGCGTAGGGGCGTCCACAACCATACAACGTCACCGGGCAGGTAGGAGACATCCTTGCGCCGGCGGTCATAACGCTGCTTAGAGCGATGCTGTGATGCCAAGGTGCGTATCCGGGCAATCCGACGGGCTTCTTCAGCGCGACATAGAGTGTTGGCAATAGAAGGCTCGGTGTCGAGAGAGAAAGGTAAGATGCTGTCGAGGGAGCTTCGAGGCGGACGGGCATAAAGAAGGAAGAATGGGCTGTAACCAGTTATTTCATGCCTCGACGTGTTATAGGCGTATGTAATGAAGGGAAGCACGTCGTCCCAGTTCTTATGGCGGGAATCGACATACATGGCCAGCATGGTCGTGAGTGTCCGATTGGTACGTTCAACCAGTCCATTAGTCTGGGGGTGGTACGGCGTCGAGTGGCGAAAATGGCATGAACTAAGACGCAGAAGCTCTTCCACAACGTCTGCCGTAAACTGGCGACCGCGGTCACTGATAACAACTCGAGGAGGTCCATGCCGGAGGATGACAGCACGAAGAAGGAAGAGCGAGACCTCAGCAGCGGTGGCGCAAGGTAGGGCGGCGGTCTCACAGTAACGGGTGTGGTGATCAACGCACACTATAATCCAGCGGTTACCGTTGGACGAGCGGGGAAACGGGCCGAGCAGATCGAGTCCAACTTGTTCATATGGCGTGCTTGGAGGTGGCAAAGGATGCAGGCGTCCAGGCGGAGAAGTCGTGGGAAGCTTGAACCGCTGACACTGCACGCAGGTGGCCACGTAGCGCTGAACCATGTGACGCATTTTTGGCCAGTAAAAACGTTCTTTGATGCGGTTAAGGGTCCTGGCAAACCCCAAGTGCCCAGCCGTGACGTCATCGTGCATTGCCTGCAGAACAGAGGAGTACAGAGTAGCCGGAACGACGAGGAGAAAGCGCGCACCTCCAGGCGAGTAATTCGTTCTGTAGAGTAAACCGTCGCGAACGCAGAAAGGGCTTGCGGATGTCGGGTCACGGGCTTCGGCAAAAAGCGGCGCCAAGTGCTGATCCTTGCGTTGTTCCATCTGGAAAGTGCCAAGATCTGGAAACTCTTGGGAAACGGCAGCGAGATAGTCATCGAAGTTTTCATCATCGGAAGTAGTAACCGGGAGCGGCAGCCGCGAGAGGCAATCTGCGTCGGCGTGTTGGCGGCCACTTTTGTAAGACACTTTGAAGTTAAACTCTTGGAGGCGTAACGCCCAGCGGGCCAACCGACCGCAGGGGTCGCGTAGATTGACCAGCCAGCACAGAGAGTGATGGTCTGTGACGACTGTAACGCACGTCCATAAAGGTACGAACGAAACCGTTGTACGCCGAAAACAACGGCGAGACACTCTTGCTCTGTTACAGTGTAATTGCGTTCCGACTTGCTGAGGGTGCGACTTGCATAAGCGACAACGTGTTGATTGCCCTCATGGCGTTGGATAAGCACAGCACCCACGCCGATGCCGCTGGCGTCAGTGTGGAGTTCAGTCGGTGCTGTCGGGCAGAAATGACGCAATATTGGCCGCGAGGTGAGGAGAAACTTGAGCTGCCGAAACGCGGAGTCGCATTCGGGAGTCCAGTGGAAAGGGGTGTCTTTCTGCAGGAGACTTGTAAGCGGGTAGGCTAAATCAGAAAACTTGGGAACGAAACGCCGAAAATATGAGCAAAGTCCTAGGAAACTCCTGAGCTCTTTCACTGATTTGGGTTCTTTGACACTGCTTACAGCTTCAACCTTCTGCGGGTCGGGTCTGAGGCCATCCTTGTCAACGAGATGACCAAGCACAGTAATTTGGCGTTCACCGAAGCGACACTTCTTCGAGTTCAGCACGAGGCCCGCTCTCTCTATGCAGTCTAGGACAATGGCTAAGCGGCTGTTATGTTCGGCGAAGGTCCTACCAAAAATAACAACATCGTCCAGATAACACATGCAAACTTGCCACTTCAGGCCACGTAAAAGCGTATCCATAAATCGTTCAAAAGTGGCAGGAGCGTTGCAAAGGCCGAAAGGCATAACATTAAATCTCATACAACCCGTCGGAGGTTGTCACGAATGCCCAGGGCCCCTACCAGTGCTACTCGCATTGATTACAGCGACGCTCCCCGGATCACCCGCCCCGGCCCCAGGGCGCCAGCTCATCCGCAACGCCACCTGCGGCAGCCGGAGTACGATGGTCGTTTCGACACTGGCTACGAGGAGTGTTATCCCGAGTGCCCCCCCGACCCACCACTTTGTTACCGCTGTGGTATGATCGGTCACATCTCTAGATTCTGCCGTCGCCGGGGCCAGTTTTCCCGCTCCCAGCGCCAATGGTCGAACCCTCGCCTGAGTTTCAATGCGCCTGTTCATGACCGTGTCTTCACATCGTCTCAGCGCCCATCCAGTTACGCGCCACCACGGAACGACTCCCCTGCCTCTGACCGAAGTCTGACTCCACCTCCGCACCGCTCTCGCCGCTCGCCTTCCCCCCAACGTCGTTCCCCACCGTCCCCGGGAAACTAGCGTGTGCGGCCGATGGAGGTGCGGTCGCCGGATCATCGATAGGGCCAATTCCTCTGCCCATTGTTATGTTAAGGAACCGCCTTGAAGGTTTAGTGGACGGTATTTGCGTCATGGCCTTAGTGGACACTGGTGCCACGGTGTCAGTGATGAGTTCAACTTTCAAGAACCGTCTGGGTCGTAAAATAATGTTCGCTTGGGATCGTGCTGTTATATTCCGGGGTGTAGGGGGAGAATCATTGGTTCCGATTGGTATTTGTTTTGTGAATGTAGTGATCGCTGGCCACATGTTCCGAACTGAATTCACGGTGCTCCCTCGTTCTACGCATGACATCATCCTCGGTATTGACTTTTTGCACCAGTGCGGCGCTACTCTCGACTTCCGCAGTGGTGGCATATCGTTAAGTCCTGGCCTTCGGTCAGCTCTCATAGAAGACTCGCCAGTGGTTGCCCAAGTGTTTTCTGTCTCTGAAGATACCGTCGTTCCAGCAATGTCTGCCATATTCGTTCCCGTTGTGTCCTCGAGCACGATTTCTGATGCCTTCGATGCTGTGGTGGAACCTTGTTCCCTTAACTGTGCCAAGAAAAGTGTGCTAGTACCCCGCAGCGTCGTCCATGTGACCAAGGGCCATGCCACTCTTTGGACTGTCAATCATTCCGACGAACCTGCAGTATTGCCATGTGGTTTAAAACTTGCTGGCTTTGAAGAACGTTTTTCTGTACCAGTTGCCGCGATCACTGACAACGTGTCTCGTCCAACTAGACGCCGCGATCTGAGCGACTCTCAATTCCTAGCCATGGTCAACAAATCCCTACCCACTAGCGACCGTCAGGTACTAGTGGCCGTTCTTATGAAGCATGCGGACGTGTTTGACTTTGGTCGCGACCAACCACCGCCGATTCCAGCTTCCCGTACCCATCACATGATCAATACTGGATCTGCACAGCCGATTCGCCAGAAGCCATACCGCGTCTCGCCTTCCGAACGTCAGATAATCGATGAACAAGTCCGTGACATGTTGCACCGCGGCATCATTCAGGAATCTTCAAGCCCGTGGGCTGCTCCAGTGATCCTTGTCAAAAAGAAAGATGGCACTTGGCGATTTTGTGTCGACTACCGCCGGCTTAACACTGTCACAAAGAAGGATGTTTACCCGCTCCCGCGCGTTGATGATGCCATTGACTGCCTCCACTCAGCCTCCTACTTTTCCTCGGTGGATCTACGGTCCGGGTACTGGCAGATCCCGATGCACCCGCAAGACAAAGAGAAGACAGCATTCGTGACACCTGACGGGTTGTATGAATTTAATGTTGTGCCTTTCGGCCTTTGCAACGCTCCTGCCACTTTTGAACGATTTATGGATACGCTTTTACGTGGCCTGAAGTGGCAAGTTTGCATGTGTTATCTGGACGATGTTGTTATTTTTGGTAGGACCTTCGCCGAACATAACAGCCGCCGCACGTCTTCTTTATTCCTCAGAGCCCATGCGCAGCACGTGACAATATGTTTAAAAATTACAAGAAATTGCACCGAATTGTATGTCATTTGAGGCACCTCCCGTATATACACTTAGCATTGGGCGTGCTTTTATGAGAACACCATAAATCTTATGCAATAACCTTCACATCAGTTGATTTCGCATTGTTAGGGTAAGTTTCAAAGAAACTTTAGTCGATATTGTTCTCTTAAAGGCTTCGCGTTTGCATCAAGGTGTGTTTACCACATTGAGTTCTGGTTGGAATAAATGTGCTTGGCACTCTGCTTTGCGGGTTCAAAAAAGCGACGACTGGCGTAGCGCAGGACCAGTAGAGATCCAATAGTGTAACTACTGGAAGTGATCTCAAGCATTTGTAACCTAATGTCCTGTAAATGCTGCCTTCTTCAGCATTTGAGCATCGCTGGTAATATGCTCGGTTGGTATAACCCCACATAGGGCTGCTTCTTGTGGCGATGTTTTGCGGCACTACAGTTTGCAAACTTATTTATGAATCAGCGCTTCCGAATGCAAGACTACCAGTGCTCGGCTCCGCTGATTTTTAATTAACTTTTGTTAATGTGCCGTTTCTATTCACTTCTTTGTTAGCTTGCCCTCGATTGGTAGTCCGCCATTTTGCATAGGAGGCGTCGAGACAGAACAGCTGGTTTAATTTCTGGCCGTGATAATGGATTTCGCAACAATAAACAGCAGACAGACTATCCACTTAATTGTCTCTAAAACGGCAGCAGATCATCTATACTGGGAACCATTGTTTGACATGATAGTGAAGATCACCACGAGCCTTGTAGTGATCATATTTGCTCTCAGTAAAGCATTTAGGTGCACCTTGAAGCAGCGATTTAATTAAAAAAAACAGCTCACCAAGCTATTTTTCTCTATTGCTCCGGGATTTTGTGATTTGTGCTAAGGATCAGTGATATCCCGAGAGATCAACAAAACATTATGTCTTGCACAAGGCGTTCTTTATGCCGGTTGAAATTATCACGTTGAAAAAATGAAAAAGGGCTAGTGAAATATTCAGGCATAAGTGTTACGGCAAGAAAAAAGCTTTTCCTGCAAAACTTCTGGTTTTCTGGTTATTTCCCCACAAAATTTCAGAACAACCTCTGGTTTTTACACTCGAATAGGAAAACAAGTCATTAAACAAAAAATGTTGTTTGCCAGGCATAACTGTGGAGTAATAAATAAATAGATGCCCAACCTTTGTTTCATCGCATATCTCACGACTGTACAGGAGTTCAGTCTGTGCAGGCGGTTTATAGCGGAAAGCAGAAAGTACACTCGGGGCAGTGGGTGCCACAAAAGATCAAATGTACCGTTTTCAAGTCAAAACCTTTTACTCTTCTGGTTTTACTGCGCAAGAAGGGGCAAGCCACCGCTACGAGGAAGGTCAGAAATATGCCTGTTCTGCTGCAGGTTTTCCTGCCCTTGACGTTCCCCTGGGAATTCAGCAACGTCCTTTTGGCCGACTCGAACCAGGTTTTACCCTTCAGCGACCCGGACTGCTGCTTTCCTGATCCCCACACGACGGACAGCCACAAAATTGGGGCAAAAATGTATGAGAGCCTGTAGAGATACACCAGGGGCTTAGGCAAGGATGTCACTGTCTCCTTTGTTGTTCATGTCGTACCTGCAAGGGTTGGAAACCAAGCTAGCGAGGAGTGGACTAGGCTTCAACCTTTCTTCTTCTTCCAAGCAAGGAGAATGGATTAAACAGTCATTACCGGGACTATTACACGCCGATGATGTAGTGCTAATGCCGGACAACAAGGAAGATTTACAGAAGTTGATAGGCATATGTGGTACAGAGGGATATAGATTACGTTTCAAGTTTTAATAAAGAAAAATCTGCAGTCATGATATTTAATGATGAGGTCGGCGAGCATAGATTACAGGAGTTCACGCTAGAAGTATTGGATGAGAACAAGTATCTTGGGGTGTGGATAAATAACGGTGCTGAGTATCTGACAGAGCATTAAAAATATCGAATGAATAAAGCTGGTCAGGAATGCAGCTGACATGAAAAATAGGGCACTGTGGACTTACAACAGGTATGAAGTGGTAAGAGGGATCTGGAAAGTTGTGATCGTTCCTTGCCTGACTTTCGGTAATGCGGTCCTGTTCATGAGACCAGACGTTCAAGCAAGGTTAGAAATTAAATAACGTGACTTAGGGAGGCTAGCTTTGGGAGCACATGGCAATACACCAAAACAGGGGGAACAAGCTGATATGGGATGGGCGTCGTTCGAGAGCAGAGAAGCTAACAGTAAGCCTTTGAGGAGCGATAGAGAATAATGAGGGGAAAATGAGTGGGCAAGGAAAGTTTTCAGATACCTATATATAAGGAATGTTGATACGAAATGGAGAAAGCGAACTAGAAAATTAAAGAGCAAATATCTGGACAGCAGTAGGAGGGCAAATGAGCACTTACGGGTTAAGAAAACGGTTAAAAAACAGAGAGGGCTCCGCGGAAAACAGGAATGCTGACGAAATCTGCACTGGGAACATAGATGATTTTTAAGCAGGAAATGACCAAAGAAAATATCTATGATAATTGTAGGGGAAGCTCTTTGTTGTTTGAGGCCAGGACGGGAGTTTTGCGGACTGACATATAGAGTCAGGTACCACGAGATAGACACGTTGTGCGTTGCGTGCGGAGAGGAGGAGGAAAGGGCTGAACACTTGATACTTTTCTGTAAAGGGCTCCACCCTACAATGGAAAGCAGCGGGGCTGATTTATCCAAGTATCCAAGGCATTGGGGTTTAAGGGCAGTAAAGGGAAAATAGATTTTAAGCGGGTAGAAGTATCCAAGCGAACGTTATCTGATTGGTGGCAAAAATCAAGAGAAGAGTAAAATTTCCTAAGTCATGGCTAGGTGGCTTGAGCCACCGGCTGATTCAAAAGGTTCAGCCGTATCCAAGCATCCGTCCATCCACCCACCCACGCACCCGCCCACCCCCCCACCCTCCCATCCATCTGTCATCCATCCGAACGGCCGTCCGTCCGTCCGTCCATCCATCCATCCATCCATCCATCCATCCATCCATCCATCCATCCATCCATCCATCCGTCCTTCCTGTCCGTCCATCCCTCCATCCGTCCGTCCGTCCGTCCATCATCCATCCATCCGTCCATCCATCCATCCATCCACCATCGATCCACATCCATCCACATCCATCCATCAATCCATCCATCCATCCATCCATCCATCCATCCATCCATCCATCCATCCATCCATCCATCCATCCATCCATCCATCCATCCATCCATCCATCCATCCATCCGTCCGTCCGTCCGTCCGTCCGTCCGTCCATCCGTCCGTCCGTCCGTCCGTCCGTCCGTCCTTCCGTCCGATGTCCGTCCATCCATCCATTATTTGAACGTATCGGATGCTGTGAAAACTACGCTCCCATTCTGCGCTACCACATTGGTTCACGAGCAAAGAGCACACACAACCGAAGCTCAGAAGCAGCATCTGTCCAAGACGTCAGGCGGGTGCCCACCCAACCACCCAACTTGACGCTGCTGCACAGTGTGAGTGAACACTTGATGGACCCCAGACTGCCGTGTATGCAGTTGTGTTGACTGATCCATGATGGCGGCCAGAATGGCCTCTACAGACATTATGCGAAAGTTGATGTGTCAGGTGCACAGCATAGTGGCGTGTATTGCCGCGAGTTAACGAGATATACAATGTGCTGCAAGTCCAGATTATGCTCCGAAAAACTGCAAAGACCACTTACATCAGCGGCTTGGTCTGCAAGTGTTTTTGAACCTTCGGCTGCATGTCCTGCCTGAAGATAGATTGTGTTGGTACTAAAAAGTCTGGGGGGACCACATCATCCTCGCAGGATATGGAGACGGGGACGAAGCGAGTGAAGAGGCGATTGAAGAGGTGCCGTTTTGTACCCATGTGTCCGCTTTTCGCATAAGTAAGAATTTTTAAGGCGTCAGCATTAAAATTTTTGAACTTTTATCAAAGTAGAGAGAAAGGACAAATTCGCTCTTGAAAAGAAAAGATAAGATTCGCTCGATCTCGTTCAGGAATTAATATGGATTGACCACAAACCGCAACCTTTTTTATGCGAACATTTAAGAACTCATTAGTGTCCGAATTACTTGCGAATTATTTGTATTTGCCAGGCGATGAATTACTTGCGAATTATTTGTATTTGCCAGGCGATGTTCGGAAACTTAGAAATTAGATGCACTATAATCATAGCAAATTAGGAAATTTGAAACCAGCACTCTAATCTTCATGGGCTACCATGGGCAAAGACTGTTGGTAAGCTAATAAACTGGAAGTTAGTGCCGAAGCTCCCTGCCTTAACAATGCAGTATTACTCCGGTCAGTATACACTTGCGGCTTTCCAGTTTTCCCGCATATATCACTTACTTTCGCGTATGAAGATCTTTTCCTCCTTTTTGGCACATGAATGGTGCTGTAACTTTAAGCTTCTCCCAATACGGTATGAACCGGTAACGAGCGCGTAGCTTCTTCCGTAATAATGTGAACAAGGTTGAGGACGAGCCGTGAACTTCTCTCGGTAACGCTGAAGAATCAGCTGTTTATTCTGATAACTGTGCGTTTAATAAATATTGGAGGGGCACGTAAGCTCCGTCTGAATGGTACGAGGCGATAGCGTAATGGGTTACTTCCCTTATACCCAGAATTTAATTCCCTAATTTACATTCATAAATCCCCAAGAATCCATATAACGCCCCTGGAGCAGTGGCGCGGCGGATAATCGATGACCCATTTCCTGCGATGTTAGGTGCACCCAGGGGCAGGCCTTCTACGGCCTACTTTACTCTTCCCGACCGACCAATCATTAATTTAACTGCCATTTGCGACGCTGGCCGGTTTGTTCAGTATCCGGTCGGCAGTTTGTCATGATGGTGCAAGGTCACGAGACATAGGTGGCCCACCTGCCTCCTAGGTTGCTCTCTGGGGCCGACCTGCGAGCGCCATACCCTTTGATGTTTTGCTCACAACGCCGAAACCGGATTTTCTGTTGAACGGAGCCTTTACCGCTGTCGCGTTAGTATGCTGGAAAGTACCGCCTACTGCGCCAGGCCATATCTAATGTGTGATGTGTGCCCTGCTTCTTTGGCCTACCCATGCCCCACCCTTGGAGTGTAGCGTGCTTTCAAGCCGGTCTATAGACATCAAAGCAAGGTGCGCTTGCAAATGAGATGAGCGAACGGCTCGGGCCTACCAGAGATCTTGTGCCGAAGAGGATAAGAACATGTAGTGCTCCGCCGTGTGTAAAGTAGAGAATGACCGTATGCATATATGGGAATTAACCCTTCGCGTTATCACTCCTTACCATCAAGGCAGAGCTAAGTGTCCCTTCCAATTTTTTGTCCGGATGTGTACAAGCAATCATCCAGCTTCAAGACAATAAATAAGGTGTCTGTAGTCAGCACTTCAAGTTTATTGACCTCCTTAAAATGGTCAAGGCCTGTGTCTTCTCGGCCGTTAGCCGTGCTGAATGGCAACGCACGCAAGACGTCCCGGTGGTCCTCCTAGTAGCGCCCTCGAAAGGCACTCACAGCCCGGAGCACACTGCATCCCGACTGTTGCTCCAGGATGGCACTGAATTGCAGGAAAGACACAGAATGTATTACACAGCAGAACTGTGATGAAAGAAGGGAAAGCTTATGCGTAACACTTCGTTTGACTCCATTAGGAGCCATGCAAAATGAAAGTGTTTAAGACTTTCATTTTTAACTATTAATACGGTGTTTTCATGCATCTTTTGTTAACACGGATGAGCGCGTTCCACTCACGAAGGCCATTTAAAGGGGCCATAACTGTGACATCATTTCGTTCCAAGCGTGAACGCGCGTTAAAACTTAGTGATACGGCTACGCGGAATTCCTAATTCTTTAGGCACAGCTGTAAACGACCCTGCCGAGAAGGGTGCTGCCCAAAGAAGATGCAGCAATGCATTCTTCGAGAACAATGCGAATATATGGTATCAGGAGAAGAGCAGGATCCACAACTAACGACAGGTAAGAAAAATGGAGATTTAGGAACAGCGCATAAAGTTGAGCAAAATCTCTTGCCCCAGAGACCACTTAAGAGAAAATTATCATTCAGTCGGGAGATGAAATTACGCCGTAAACTAAACTTAATAGACAGTTTTCGAGAAGCGGATCGCAGGAAAGTCGCTGAAATAACGCCATTAGTGTTCCATCGCGGCTGACAAGTGAGGCAGTAGACCTTTTAGAGGTACCAAAATGATGGGGGAGAGAGGGGGACGTTATTTATGTTCCGGCCATAAACTGAAAGGCTCCTTGCTTGGCTGAGTTGCGGTCAAAAGAGCTTTGAATAAGAAAATTGAGCAAATAGAGATAAACAAATGAAACAAGCGAGAAAAGAAAAACGGTAAGCAGAACAATGAATCCGCGAAGTAAATTGTATGAATTTTCGAGGAGCCAGTGCAATACTAAAGTTTGTTTGACTGAAGAAAAGATTAGATTGTAGTTTACCTCGGTAAAAGCCTTTCCGTAAGCGTGACCTACGCATGTGACAGAGGTGCCTATCATATTCCTCGGTAAAAGTAAACGGGAGCTTTTAAAATGAAGCGCTTGACTGTTGACTGAGAAAAGGGTTTGAAGGGCAATGGTGTTACAATAATGTATGATCAAACTAAAGTATCGCGCGTATTTTAAAATTACTCCCAGTAGTACATCTGACAATGCATAAAAAAACAATATTGATTGCTTCTTTAGCATTCAGTATCAAATAAATTACGGTCTAAAGAGTCTCATGACATTGTAGTACATGAATCTTCCCCAAGAGAATATTCATGTTGCAGGACAGAAGAGGCAGAAAATATTGGTGTACTGAAAAGATTAGGTAAAAACTGTGACCTGGGGTAAATAGCATAACAATCTCGAACATCATTTTGATGCACAAAAGATCGCCGAATATTATATTAACATCTGTGTGGAGGGTTTTTTATTGTTTTTGGGATATTTTGTATGGTATGAGGTAGAGGCCCCGTTATGATTATGTAATCAGAAATTAGTTTATCAAAAAGGAAGAAAAGGCATAACTGAAAACTCCGGACACAATGAGAAACATTATCATATTGCTGACAGAAGTAAATATGTGCACAGAAATCCTATCTTCAAATATTGACGAGTAAAGAAATACATGTCACGACTCATGACTATGCATCTTCAGGCAGCAAAATATATTTTAGCTATAAAGAGCAGTTTATTCGGAAAGTAAATGCTTGATAAAAACGCGGCATCAACCCCAAACAGCTCCAAGACAGCTTGGAAGATAGACAAATCGCAGTCTTAATAAAAACAAAAACAACATAAAAACCTCAATATACGATGACAGAATCGAATAATTGGTTTGGCTTATGAGGGTTTAATGTCCGAAAGCCACTCAGGCTATGAGGGACGTCGTAGTGAAGGGTTCCGGAAATATCGACCACCTGCGGGATTCTTTAACGTGCACTGACACCGAACAATACACGAGCCTTTAGAATTTCTCCTTCATCGAAATCCTTCCGCAGCGGCCGGGATCGAACGCGCGTTTTTCGCGCCAGAAGCCGGACGCCATGTCACTAAGCCACCGCGGCGGCTCGAAAATACTGGTTGGCGAAATGATTTGTGATGTATTTGACCGATGCACGTAGATGATTTATTAAAAAAACGCAGATTTTCAATATTAGCGGGTGTATCAGAATACGAAGAGTACAAAGGCATAGAAAGCGATAATATGCAATGCAGCTTCAGTACTCGCGAGAAATTTATGTCATGAAATTATTTTGAGGACAATTCCGACAATCTGTCAGAGAGCGTCTGGGCACTAAGGCAACGCGTTGCAGTAGTATTAATGAACTTACTGGGATATAAATGGGTTGTCGGTGTGTAGGTGCAGCTGCCATAAACTTGAGGCGTAGAATACGTTACTAAATGGTTTTATATGTGACTTAAGAGACCAGAGAGTGACAGCGGTAAAAAATTCGAATTGCAATAGAGCAGTGATTAAACAGAAAGGTTGAGATAAAAAAGCATAGGCACAGTGTTCACGGGACTCAGAAAATAATTCCCAAAGAAAGTATAGGGCACGCGGGGCCTGCAAGCGCACAAGAGTTGGGTATATGCGGCAACGCTATCATTTGTATGGATTTAGCTGAGCCCACAAAAGCGTTGCACACTGGAAGCTAAGAATTGCACTTACTCGCTCTGGACATTGGTTTTGTCGGTGATTCACAGGTGGATGGAAGGGGTAGCTACCGGGACGACCGGGTGGACGACCGACAGGACGACCGAAGGGACGAGTACCAGGTCGTTGGCATCTGAAATCGGAAGTTTTTATTAAGGGCTTTGATGCCGCTAAATTTTCTGAAAATACGTTCAAGATGCTATTTCAGTTTACTCAGAATTTTTGTTTCGTTCAAAACGTTTCCGCCATTAACGGAACAGACCGCTTACTGCCCTTAAATTAGGAGATTTTAACCAGGTTACAATCCTTTCGCTTCCTTACACTGCAACTTACTTTAGACGGTAGCTTATAGAGCTTTTCGGCTCGCCAAGTTGCTGAACGCCTTAACGCTTGTTCTGACCGCACGTACGCCTGCGCCAGAGTACCGCGGCTAACTTCAGCGGGCACTGTGGCACACTCTGTTGATAGCTTACGAAACTTGTCGGCTTGCCAATTTTAAGCTTGCCGTAACTCTTGCACTGGCGTGGTGGCGCCTAACGTAGACCGGGTGGAGTCTCCGCTAACTAGTGGTGCAGACCAAATTGACAGGACGAGTTGTGAGACATCTCGATTAATTAATATACATTTCTTTGTGGAGCGCTTGTGAGCGTGCTAGGTCGTGTTCACCGAGCCCGACGACATCCTGGTGATATCGCCAAACTAGGTTGAGCGTTGCTGAGATATAGAACTAGATTTATTTTTAAATACATGGGAACGCTCTGATTACGTAAAATTGATATTCCTCTTAAATGGCTGCTTTGATAGCTTACATCACATGACACAACAAAAACTAATAAATTTAACCAGAAGGACAATACAAGCAAACATTCTCTTCATAACGCGTTTTTTTTTATTACACATGTTTCGAATAATATGTGTATACGATTTACTTTAGGAACTTGTGGTAGACTCGCTACCAAGCGGCACCATGAGTGCTACGGTTAACTTGCAACAGAAATTTCTTAATTTTACATTCGGTGTGGGCATTGACCTATAAAAGCTGTGTAAAAAAAAGCATATATTAACCCATCGGGTCAAAGAAATACAAAAGTGAACAAAGGGAGACGAAAAAGATCGAAAAAAAAACACAAAAAAGAGAAACAAATTCCACTTTTTATACTGTTGGGCCCGCCACCCTGCCCGTACTGTAGAGAAGGTAAGATACAGGCCGCTATAGTTCTTATATTTCATGGATCGATCTTTCCAGAAACCTGACCATGCTTGCTGTTCTCCGAAATTTCTGACTGAAACATTGAGTCGACTTCTTAATTTACATCATGGGTATCAACTTTTTTCTACATCAAATTGAAACTAATTGTCTAGAGGGCACATGCAATGACAAATGCTGCAGAGCTGCATAAAGCCATATTATAGATCGAGCATGTTTCATTGCTTTTTCGAAGCGACATTATGTTCTGAGATCTAGGTTAATCTACTTTTAGCTTGGGTTATAAGTTAACAGATCAATATGACTGCAGGGTTGGTGGCATGCATGTCATATACTGCACTTGAAATATCCAACTATGTTTTTATGCTGATAATCGCATGAACTCAAAAAAATGAATCCTAAAGATTACTGGACGAGGTACCATCTTCCCTACAACTTCCTTCCAGGAAATTTGATCACGTATTGAGTCTTCGTGCGATCATTGCTGATATGATGCATATTTTGGAAATGTTTTAGTATTGATACTTCGATCCTAAAATTGTTTCGCAAACACATTTACGGTGGTTGTATGCGTTCTATATGAAATGATAAAGATTGTACTTACTCTGAAACCACCATAAAAGCCATTAGAACAAAAAGGAAGAGCAGTATAGACTTCATTTTCAGAGCAAAATTCTTCCAGGAGGAAGGAATTTTGACCGGAGCTAGAACGTCTGCTCAGCGCTTTTACAGCACTGAATTTATACCTGAAGAAGCTGTGTTCATTAGACGTGCTGCGTTTCCGGTTATATTTTTTTATTTTCCTTCGGCGCAACGGAATTATTACAGATGATAATTACTTCCGGACATACGCCACCAAATGAGCTGAAAAACACCGAATTCCTAGAAAAACTTCCTGCGCAACCATAATAAATCTCACAAAGTCACTTTCATTGCGAGTTAGACGTCGTGTCGTTTACGCAATTTTCTTTTTCTGTAGACGCTTTCCAAGGCACGAACATCGATCAAGAACATCATAAGCAATCGATCAGGAAAAAAAAAACACTAAGATAATTATTCATATTCGCAATTTTCGTTTCAACTTCCTTTTGTGGCAGCATACATTACAGTTTCGGATTTTGTACGTAGCCAACTCGATCTCCGGGGGCACCTGACCTTTTTCGCGAGTCTTTTGTAGTTTTAAACCAACTTAACCAGATTACGCTCACCGCAGGTGTTCAGGAATGTGGATACACAAAAAGAGTTTCCACAAACAAATATCGATTTTTGAGGAACCCAATAAGACCAGTTTAAGGCGGCAGAGAAGATGGTATGCTAGAATTCAAAACATTCCGGCGTGTGCTTAGGCCTCCGTTTAAGGCATGGCTCTAACGTATGTCCTCTACTCCGACGTTTGCTTATTTCATGCTGCTTCACGATCGGCGACGCTCGCTTGTGCTGTTGTCATTTGCAAAGCCAACTTATTTGTTTGTTAACTGAAAGTGGCATGTAAAATGCGTACCAGCCTGCCGCAACCGAAATACCGACACTGCACAAGCTCTGGGGCTCAACGTTAGGATATAGTATTTAATAAAACACGAGAATGTCAATCGACTGCTCAGCTATCCTGCAAAAACGTTGTAAAATATTTATTCCAGAGAGTAAACTTTTGGCCCAGTGCGAAGCTTGGTAATTAAGCCACTCAAGTAATGTTCTCTACCGTACTGATATCTCAAAATTCGGGGAATTGGTTTTTGAGGAAACGAAATTGAGCAGAAAGTGTCTCCCACCTCAGCCGACACGCGAATCGCGGCGTCAGAGAAAGGAGGAAGGTGGGAGTAGAAGAAAAAAGGAAAGAGGTGTTGTAATGAAGGACTCCGGAAAAACTAACGTGCAGTGACATCGAATAGCAGACGGCCACCTTTTTGCGTTTTACCTCTATCGAAAACGCTGCTGCCGAGGCTGGGTTCGAACCCTGGAACTCCGGCTCAGTATACGAACGCCTAAGCACTGAGCCACCATGGAGAGTCACAAATTTGAGGCCAGTTCATCATTTCGTAACGCTTGAAATGCCAAATAACACCACTGCTGGGGATCAAATCGTCAAAGCACTTAAGTCTGTCTGTTGTACTGCCTCCTTGCTCACACACAGTGTGCCTTAAGCTGTAATAAAAGCGTTGAGCTGCAAAATATACTGGCCTAGCGGAAAATTTGACTTAAAAGGGTGGAGACTCCAAATTTTTGGTTGGCGTGTTCTTTGTTTCAAACGTTGCGTATTGCCCCAGGACGCGTGATATACGCTGCGCGATTCATATATGCACGGTAAATAATTTTTTATTGCATTATTTATACTGAGCGATTTCGGTTTCGTTCTGAGCGCCGGGGTGTGCTACGACGTCACGATCAGGGAAGAGCAGCAACTCTGGTCACATGGGCCCCAACAGTTGTGACGCACGTATTTGCTGCGTCGTCAGCTCTCGTACACCATGCTGTGCATAGCAGCGCCTCTCGAAATCATAAGCCGACAAACTTGGTCGGTACTGCGAATCTGCGATATGCTAAGAAAAACGAAGCGAGTGAGGAACGACACTGAGTGCTGAAACCAAGCGGCTCGCTTCAGCCGATCTCAATCGCCATACCGCGTATGCCAACGCGATTTCAGCGTTCTATTTCGCTTTGCCACGCCGACGCTGATGCTCGGCGAAAGTCTGTCATTGGCCCGTAGCTGACCCTGGTCGCATAACAACGACACGATGCCTCAGTTTTCCTACTGACCAATACCCGTCTCTGTCTTCATTTCGCGCCGCCCGCGCAGCCGCGCTGCGAGACTGCTCAGGAGTCCCGTGGCTGCTGGTCACGATACCTGCTGCTTGTTTAGCAGACAGTCCATGTATTGGCTAAACGAATGCTTCCAGACAATTGCATAGGATTCAGCATTTAGCGCACGGGCACGTATCTCTTCCAGGAATGCGCCCATGACGACGACTGCATCTCGGTGCTGCTTTTGTTTACATAACTGCATCTGTATACAGGCAGCAATTGCGCGTAATTTCGGCGGGGATTGCAAGCTGCGTTCTCACTTAGGTTAAGCAAGCTCATCTCTTTTGCGCCGGCTGCGGGTTTACTTGTCTGCGCAGTGCGGTAAGTTTGCTAGAATCGCCGAAGAATACGAGAGCCAGCCTGTGGAATGCTTCATGGCCAGGTTGTTGGCAACGCGTAGGACCGGCGTTTCTGACTCGTTGTAGCTGCTTTTTTGTCTTTTCTGATGTGTCCAGTACATGAATTTACATTGGCTAATCTACAGGTATGTTCGGCACCCATTTCAGATAAACAAAATGGCTTAAATTGTTGCCCTCAAGCGACGCCGATGTAGCTGCCGCCGCGGGCGCCTGCAGCATTGACCGACAGACTGGGTCACACCGCCTAGCAGCGGCGCTTCCCGCTTGATGTATTTGCGTTCTAAGATGGAAACAATCCTCGATTTAAGGTCACTGTTGTCAAAAACCTCGCTTGATGACCATATGTATCCGCTAACACTTGTGAACTCGCTCTCCACAATCGCCGACGTCGCACTTACGAACCCGGCGGACTCGCTAAGCCTATTCGTACTGCAGCCGAGCCGAAGAGTGAACATATGAAATGTAGTCGCTCGTTTCGCTTATTCGTATTACGGAGAAGGCGCAAACAAGAGAGTCATCGTCTCATCGACGTGAAGGGATCCCTGAGCCGCCGATATAAGGTGCTGGTTGGTGTGTCAGCAACGGCATATATGCCGATCAGCACACCGACCGCTGAGTCGCCGACGCAGCGCCTCGCCGATGTCGTGCGTCGCCGTTCACAGTACGTCCCGTTACTGTGTTGTGATGTCACTGCTATTCACTGATATCGTTCCCAGGGCTCTACGTCACCACCTATAGCGCTAGCTATGGGCATCGATCGTGAGAAAGAGCACTTAGGGACTCTTTGGAGCTCAAGTAAAATACATTTTAAGCGCTTGTCGCATGCAGGTACTTCGCCATAGGTGATCTTAAATACAGAGGAAGCTTGCCTATAACAAGCTTACTATAGCCTCAAAATTTGATGTCCCAACCCATTTAAGAATGTCATGGAAGGTGGCTCGTGCCACGTATTTCATCTTGCAAAGCGGCAAAGCAGCCGTCGTGACAGGACCATAACTTCTCCCAGCGACCACATCGTGTGCCCGTATCCAGCGCAGCCATTCTACTTTATATTGCCAGCTCTAAGCAAAACCGAGAGAGTGAGGGTTGGGATTGCGAGCCTGCAACGGAGCACCACGGGCGGCAGTTGTTAAGGGGTAGTAGTAGTAGAAAACATTTATTCCAAAAAGGTAGGATAGAGAGGCGAAAATACAGATTTTGGGTGGAGTCCTTATTTCAGGACACCAATGTCCACCGCAGTTGCTCTGGCTTGGGATATCAGCTTTCGCTGCGTCGCCAAGTCAGAGCTGAGCAGGGCAGACTCCCACTGTTCCTCGGAGTGATGTTTGTCTAGTTCGGGGGCTTGGGACCAGAGCAGCCCCATGTTACATGATATGTTCTTGGAATTCCGCCACACCAGGGGCAGATGCTGTCATATCTGTCTGGGAAGATGATGTGGTACTTGTGTAGGTTAGGAAAGGTGTTCGTCTGTAGTTGTCGCCATTCCCTCGCCTCTGTCGCCGTTAGCTTGCGGTGTGGTGGGGGATAGACTTGTCTTTTTGTTCGGACAAGGAGGAGGCGCTCACCGTACATAGATTGGAGAGGGGTGAGGTCGGGGAGGTTAGTCGCTCGGTTAGTATATCCTCGAGCTAAACTGTCCGCGGCCTCGTTTTTCTTGAGCCCCTCGTGCCCAGGAGTCCAAGTGATTTGGTGCTTGCATGTGTAATTTTGAAGTTGTGGGGTAGTCAGAATGGGAGCGACGGAGTGTGGAAGTCTGCCAGAGCGGAAGAGGCGACACGCGGACTGGGAGTCGGTAATAATTTTTAACTGATTTCCCGTAGCATCGCCGTGCTGGATTGCGAGGGCAATTGCAGCAGTTTCTGCTACTGTGGGAGAGCAGTTTCGTAGGGAGGCGCTGGCGATTTCCTTGAAATTGGTGTCCAAGACGACCGCCACCGTGTTTGTTGAATCGGGGTACATGGCTGCGTCGACGTATACAGCATTTTGTGCCTGTCGATGTGTGCGGCCCAGATAGTCCACTCGCGCCTTTTGTCGTCCCTTTTGTGAGTCCAAGTGCATGTTCTTCGGGAGTGGAGCTACGTACAAGCGAGTTCGAAGAGTTGAGGGTAGGGTAGGGTGGGGAGCATGCTCTGCTATGCGACATCGAAGTAACCGATGCTTTCCGATTGAAACACTTCATCTGAAGGCAAAGAGAGCATCTGCACTGTAAAAAGCGGTATGAATAAATTTGATTTTTTGAAGATACTACACTAAAAAATCCCGCCCACGAGGTCTTTTCGCCGTCATCATCATCATCAACATCAATCAAACCTGCCTATGTAAGACTACCTTATCCACGCACGCTTCTTAGCCTCATCCGCCCCTCTAAACTACTGCCGCCCCCTGGCGCTCTTGCTTTCTCTTAGAATCCAGCCCGATGCCCTTAGCGATCATGTGTTCTCTTGCCTTCGCATACAACCATTCATGAAGCCTAATTCTTCAACATTTCGAATAGGATATCATTAACCCGCGTTTGAACCCTCACCCACTCTGCTCTTTCACTTTCTCTTAACTTAACGTGTATCATTTTTGTTTCCATAACCCGTTGTCTTGTCCTCAATACAAGTAGAACCTTTTGGTTAGCCTCCATGTTTCTGCCCCATACGCGAGTACCGGTAAGGTGCAGCTGTTGTACACATTTCTCTTGAGGTATATTAGTAAACAGCCTTTCATGATTTGAAAGAACCTGCCAAATGCGCTCCACCCCATTCTGATACTTCTAGATATTTCACTCTAGTGATCCGGATATGCGGTCACTACCTGCCATAAGTTGTCGTATTCCCTTACCACTTGCAGCTTCTGGCAAGCAGTTGTAAACGGCTGTTCCCATCCGAGACGGTTGAACATATCTTTCGTTTTCTAGGAAATAATTTTTAGACCCACCGTTCGGCTCTATTTGTCTAAGTCCCTGATTAGTAGTTTTCAATTCACCTCTGAGCAACTTAAGTAGCAGGGTCAGAAGTGAATCGCAGACTGCCAAGGACTTCTCTATTAACTCTTTTTCCAACGATTACCAAACCAGGACTGGCATCGGTAGTATGATGAAGACTTTCACAATAGTGAAGGGTTCTTGTTTTGTTGCAGGACGTGTGTCGGCGCCAGAAACAATAGTCTCAGCTCACTCCACTCGCAGGTAGACAGATTTAATTAATAAAAAGCGGTGGAGTGCGTGCGTAATATTTGACATCTATTTCATCTCTTTACTGCTTCTCAAAAGTTCATACCAGTATAGTGCAAGCAGGAGCACCAGGTCACGGTTTCCAGTCTTGCCAAGTTGGCTAGGGTTTTCGCGAGGAGAGTACGGTTTAATCCGTCGCTTCGCGGTCGCTGGTTGCACGTAATTCTGAAAAGCCTGTTGTGAGATAAACGTTAGCGCCCAGCTCGTGGGCAGCTACAGTGCTGTTATGATGATGACAGTGCCCTTTAAGCAGTTATCATTATTACTCACAGCTACCTCCGCATTTTGGCAAAGAATTGTCCTACTTGATGTCATATTGGACCGCCCTCAGTTCAACGCCCTCTATAATTTGCTGACAGCGTCTACTGTTTTTTCAGTTGGTATTCGCTTTGCTACTCCAGCAAACGAGTGCTTATATGTTCTTCATATATGCAATATTTAGATCAAATAACCAACCGTTTCCTGGAGTAGCAAAGTGAAAGGGAGTAGGCACCTTGGAGTTCACCTTGACCCATTTTCTGCTTATTTAGCATAAAAAATATAAAGCGTTTACTGTGTTCGAAAGCGAGGGTTGAAAAATGGGATTCCTTACAAGGCAAAGCAAAGGAAAAAGGTTTAAGGGAGTGCCTGAGACCACAATAAAACCAGTACTCTTCTCGAAACGTTAACTGGCTGACTGAGGCTACCCCAGAACCCTTGTTAACTTCTTTTGTGTTTGTAATAACTGTGTTTAGAATTGTTATGGATGCTGCCTTTTCTATGACTAATCCCACTTTTCTTGCATACTTGACGGTTGTTCAGTAATGGATTTAATTTTTTTTTACTCTACCTCTCTTCTATGCAGTAGGCTAGTAGTAGCAGACAAAATCTTTTTCTTGTATACTGTTTTGCCGCTATCGGTAAGCAGCTGACAATAGGTTTAGAATGCCGGTGAGACGCAGTACGACCTATTCTTGTTCCTTAAAAAATTTTCCTTCACATTTTCTCAGAAAACTAAAACGGCCACTTTTATTTTATGGCACCTTAGTAACAGAGATAAGTTTGGGCAAAAAAAAATCATGAAAGTGCCAGTGAGATAAATTTTGTCTTGTCTTTAACGCTTTACAAGAAATCTTATGTTCGTAGCCCATACATTGAAGAGCGGACTAATGCAGGCAACTTAAAAAGCTAAAATCCGGAAACCTAATGACATGATCACAGTCTGGATTATTTAATTTTGAAACGTTGTGGACTTTCGGGCGAATTGGAACGATTCATCCGCAAAGTGTGGCCAAACTAAATGCTTGATTAAGTTGTACCGACTTCTTATACACTTAGCTTTACTGCTATGCATCAACAGAAGTCAAACTGAACCTCGATGAAGGTGTAATGGATTGATGTGCGACGAAGCGCTAATCCAAATGCAGCGCGGTGAACAAGAAGGAATAAAGATATGCAGCCTTTATTTTGAGGCGTTAGCCGTTTCACGGAGCTCGCATCGTGGATGAAGCCCGTCCAAGGTGACCGATCGAAACGTCCGGAAGAGAAAGACGAGACAACGGTTGGAGAGGCGGCGATGAGAGAATGAAGTTGGAGCATGAAAATGAAGGGACTCTGCTCCCTACAGAGAGATTCAAAGAGGAGGAGGAGGAGGAAGAGGGGCTTTAATGGAACAGGAGAGGTCTGAGATTGAGAGAAGAGATAAACGCAGCTATGGCCGCCCGAGCAACGAAGGCCCCCTGCAGCGTGAACCTGTCTAACCGGTTCTGTGTTTCTCTCTTCCCCCGACCGGTGTCAACTCGGAAGCGAAGTGCTCGGTGAGAGAGAGCTCAACGGATTCGGTCTGCGAAATCAGCATTTGGACCACTGTAGCTCAGAAATAATTCAACTTGCTCTTTGAGGTTCTTTCATTTTTTTGCAGTTTCCATTTGTAAAAGCTAAGGTTCATGCCGCAAGCAAGCGGCTTGCTCTCAACCTTCTTCAGCATAGGAGCAGCGTATACCAGCTTAACAAAGCCGTAGGACTACAAAAAAAACTTGATGTCAAATCCAAACGCAAAACTGCACAAAATTGGGACGCAGTCCTCATAGATACGCACATAAAAAACTGATTTTCTTGAATGAATTGTAAATAAAAAGAAAATGACAAATTCAATAGAAACGTAAACTGAATAGCCACAAAAATTAACACACATTTTATGACAACCTACCGAGACTCCAGTGTAAAATCTTAACAGCAGGTATTCAAATGTTGGTTATGCACCAAACTTAACATACAGCTACTCTAGCACTGTGATCAGACTGCAATGTATTATATGTACAGCAGTTATACACATGTTGTACAAAGATTTGCTTTGGAAGGGATGCGGTAACCTCAATTTGGAGGTTTTAAGATTTAGTGCATCCGAACCGTCTTTATAGAAGGAGTCAGTTGATATGCCAGTGCGCTTTTTAACATTTTTTTCGGCCATAGTTTGTTCGAAAACGAAGTAAAATTTTAATTACCGTTTTCGATGCCGTTGCGTCGAATTTTTTTGCTCTTTATTGGCACTGATTATAAAGTAACATTACTTCTTTAGTGCTCAGGCTACATTAGTGCAGAAAGCTTTGAGTAAATAATATGCTCTAAGTTGTGGTTATTACATTTTGCAAATAGGTTTATGGGTGATAGGGTTTATCGTCCCAAGAGACTTAGACTATTAGGGACGCCGCAGTGAAGGGTTCCGGAAAATTCGACCAACTGGGGTTGTTTAACGTGCACTGACATCGCACAGTACACGGGCCTCTAGAATTTCGCCTCCATCGAAATTCGACCGCCGCGGCCGTGATCGAACCCGCGTCTTTCGGGTCAGCAGCCGAGCGCCATAACCACTGAGCCACCGCGGCAGCCAGAGATATAGTAAATAAGCAGACATATTTATTTAAACTGCATATTAAAGTGCGTACATGTCATAACTCTTTTAGAGAAGCATATATTTCATATCGACACATCTAGTTTCCTGATAAGAACACGATTCTTTAATCGTTGATATAAAACCCTGCAACATTTCTCCTTCTTATAATTCATCAACCATTCGTATTCCTTCCATACCTCTTATACACTGTAGTGTTCGATATCAGACACAGTACTTTAATTGATCTCGTGGCCTGAAACATGCGTAGGGCGGTGTCGAGGCTTGTTTAACTGAAATTATATTCGCTATTCACACTGCACTTTGAATATCATGACTTAGGTCTTTGCTGGTAGATGTTCCCAAGCCTTGAATCAAAGACCTTGAAAACAAGTAACTTTCTAATTTCATTCAGGTTTCCTAAATTCTGGCGCTAAAGACATATCTAAAGGCTGAAAATAGCAAATCCCAAAGGCTGAAAATAGCAAGGTAACCTTACGACTAGTACGAAAACTTTTTAACTTCTCAGTTTGCGAAACAGTTCTATAGCTTTCCTTTGTTGCCGCATGGCGAAGCTTTTGCTGAAGCAGATGATTATTGATGCCCTTTTTGCAAGCGATTAATTAGTCCCACATGAGCTTGCACTTTATTTTTGGCTTTGAGTACTTCTGCATATCGATAGCTAGTGCTCAGGTCCACATGCAGATTGTAGCCCCGAGAAAAAATTCTCTTTTCAGGCAGCACTGAGTAATGAATTCTGCTTGCGCAGCTTATTATGTACACATCTACCAAGAATACTTGCCATATTGTAATAGCTCTTTTATCTCGTTTTAATAGTAATTTATGTTTTCTCTGCGCATGTTTCCTGAGAGACATATGCAAGAAATGAGTGTCCCAGACTGGCATTGATGTACGATCGCCAACATGTACAAAAGATGACAGATATAGGAGGAGATAAATTTTGTCATTTAGAAACATTAATACATGGAGACAGCTTTTGAAGAAATAAATCAATTTTCCCTCCAAGCTCACATTTCTCCACACCGATAATAAATGTGAAAAACTGCAGATATAGGAGCAAGTGTATACTCGAAACAAAATTAGATATTCACCGACATTAGTGCTTTATAATTGGACCTCTAAGGAATAAATTTTTCTAATGCATCTTTTTTTCTAATGAGCTCACAGCGTGACGTATAAGCTTCTAAATTTGTGTGTTCTTGCTCTTTAAGTATTAATTTTTTTTCATGCTTCAAATGACAGCTCTAATGCTGCAACCAAAGAACCTAGGACAAAGTTTTGGCAAACGCTAATGGGACGCAAATACGTGTCAAAATAACGGTAAAAAATTATTAATACGGTATATGTTTAAAAATTACAAGAAATTGCACGAAACTGTATGTCATTTGAGGCAGCTCCCATATATAAACTTAGCATTGGGCGTGCTTTGATGAGAACACCATAAATCATATGCAATAACCTTTATATCAGTTGATTTCGCATTGCTAATTTAATTTTCAAGGAAAATTTAGTCGCTATTGTTCTCTTGAAGGCTTCGCGTTGGCATTAAAATGTGTTTACCACATTGAGTTCTGGTTGCACTAAATGCGCTTGGCACTCTGCTTTGCGGGTTGAAAAAATCGACGACTGGCGTAGCGCAGGACCAGTAGAGATCCAACAGTGTAACTACTGGAAGCGATCTTAAGTCTTTGTAACCTGAAGGCCTGTAAATGCTGCCTTCTTCAGCATTTGAGCTGCGCTGGTAATATGCTCGGTTGGCGTAAACCCACATAGGGCTGCATCTTGTGGCGATGTTTTGCGGGTCTACAGTTTGCAAACTGTTATTTAAAAATAAGAGCTTCCGAAAGCAAGACTACCAGTGCTGGGCTCCGCTGATTTTTAATTACCTTTGTTAATGTGCCGTTTCTCTACAGTTCATTTGTTAGCTTGCCCTCGATTGGTAGTCCGCCATTTTGCATAGGAGGCGTCGACACAGAACTGCTGGTTTAATTTCTTGCCGTGATAATGCATTTCGCAACAATAAACAGCAAACAGACTATCGACTTAATCGTCTATAAAACGGCAACAGATCATCTATACTGGAAACCATTGTTTGACATGATAGTGAAGGTCACGACGGGTCTTGTAGTGATCATATTTGCTCTCAATAAAGTATTTCAGTGCACCTTGGTGCAGCGATTTAATTAAAAAAAAAAGCTTACCAAGCTATTCTTCTCTTTTTTTTCAAAAATTATATAAAGCGCACTTAGGACAACAGACAAGGGAGACCAAACAATACAAGCACTTACTCGCAACTGGGAGTTTATTCGAGAAACACACAAACGGAAAAACAATCACAAACAAAACAAAAGCCATCGCGCAGACGTAACAGGAAAAGTGCTCATGCAGGTGTGTCATGATAAGAAAACTCTCTTTCATGCAAAACCACCATAGGGTCGGCAACACACGTGTGCTGATTCTTACGGATGTGATAGGCCTCTGAAATCTCTCTGGTTAGCTGATTAGGGTGTCGGAACAAGATTACAGTTTGGTCAAGCAAAGGCTTGCAGCCGCTGCATTTCGAACAGTGCTTAGCGAGATTAGATGAAGGCGACTTATTCAGTGACAAAAAATGCTCTTGCAAGCGCACATTAAGGCAGCGGCCCATTTGACCGATAGAGCACCGGCCACAAGAAAAGGGAATGTGATACACCACTCCTTTTGAACATCTGACATAGCGGTTCCCGTGATTCGCAGTGCACCGCTTTCTTTTCACACATACACCGTTGCTAGAGCGCGCAGCAACCTTCGCACAAACACTACTAACTTTCTGAGGGGCAGAGAAGAGAACGTTAACACCATATCTGTTACCCACGTTTTTTAGTTGATGAGAAAACCGATGAACATAAGGTATGACTGCAATATTGTTCTTTTTCTCCTCAGAAACCTTCAAAAGTGACCTATTGAACTCTTTTACTTTTTTCAGCACCTTGCTAGAAGCTAGAAACAGCACGTCCTCTGGAAATCCAGCCAATCTTGCTCTGTTAACTTGCTCGCAGAAACTTTCCTTCATTTCGTGAGGGCACGACTTGAGCAAAGACGATCCTAGGCAGGAGACAGCAATGCCGCACTTCACATTTTTTGAGTGGCTTGATTTATAACTTAAGAGTGATTTATCATACCTCGGAGAATACCTCCAGCACACATGATCCTGCATGAAATGAAGTTTTGTGTCAAGGAACTGCAGGCAATCGTTTGTAGGAGTTTCAAAGGTGAACTGTAATCCACACCCATATTCTTTAAAAATCTTAATAATGTCTACCGCTCTCCTTGTAAATTCATGTCGGTCAACAAACACCTGATAATCATCGACATACCTGAAAATCTTTTTTGCAAGGCCACTCTGATTCTTTTCAATATAAGAGTCAACTCGAGACAGGAAGATATCACTGAGGACAGGCGCTACTTTGGATCCGATACAAACACCTGTCTTTTGAATAAACAAATGCCCATTCCAGTCAACAAAAGTAGAAGCCAGATAAAACGACAGCACTTCTAAAAACGAAGGAACGGAAATACCACAGGCATTGACAAAGCATTGTTCATCATTATCCACAGTAATGCAATCACTAACAAATTTCATCAGTGTGTCATGTATCAGCTAGTAGAAGAGGTCCTTAACATCAATATCAAATGCAGACGCTCCTTTAGGATTATGATTCTTAAGGTAGCCAACAACAGCCAAAGAATTTGGCGTCTGATATGGGTCCGCTAAGGTGAAACCTTTTAGGTGCTTTTGCAGGTAGCATGAAACGACATGTTGCAAGTCGACCGCTCAGTGACAATAGCACGGAAGGGTATGTCGTCCTTATGCGCTTTGGCCGAAAAGAAGACTTCGAGCCCTAGGCCTTCCGCCTTTTTAACGCTAGAGCGCAAATTCTCTAGGTTTAAACGCGACAAGAGTTTCAGAGAATATTCCTTGACATCTGTAGCTTTGACTTTAACAGGTCTAAAATGTGCTTCCGTTGCCGAATAAGCCTTTTTCTTAAACAAGTGTTCGGGTAACACAACGAAGTACCCCTCTTTGTCGGACACAACTACCCGCTGCTCACTGGATGTCAAAAAATCTACCAAAGGCTTCAGGCAACGGTTGCTCTTTTTCCCACCCCCACATCTTTTCATCGCATCTAAACATTCCACTATGTACCTGGAGCGGTCCTCCTCAGGAACTTGCCTCGAAATGCCTCTTGCAGTAGAAATCTTTTCCACCTTATGAAGGTTTGGATGTAGGCAAAACTTCGGCCCGAGCTCCAGCACCTTGTGATGAACATCAGGAAGATTAGACCAGCACGTTCCCTCCAAGGGGAGAACTTTTTTTTTTGTGATGCATCCAAGGGCGAGCAGCGTTCCATAGGAAATCGATATTCTTGTTCGCCAGGTCGCACCACTCACGATAATGTCTGCGATGGCTCGGAAGATCCCCGCAGGCCACACGCAAGCAATCCTTGTAAAAGCGGGAATGACGCGACCATTCCGAAGAAAGGATGCGGCATATCCTGCGGCTATGGCTCTTGGACAGTGTCAGCCCCCCACAAAAAAGTTGCAGTTCCAAAGGGAAAATTCCACGCTTGGCATTCCAGGAGGCCAAGCGCGCCTTGTGCGCACAAACAGCTATTAAAGCTGCCAGGGTGGCAGGATTATTCAGAAGAGGATTAACACTTACAGAGGAGCTCAAGGTACTAGAAATGAACTGAAGCAGAATTGACATTTGAGCTAGTTGATTTTTCATTTTCAAAAATTATATAAAGCGCACTTAGGACAACAGACAAGGGAGACCAAACAACACAAGCGCTTACTCGCAACTGGGCGTTTATTCGAGAAACACACAAAAGGAAGAACAATCACAAACAAAACAAAAGCCATCGCGCAGGCGTAACAGGAAAAGTGCTCATGCAGGTGCGTCAATTGCTCCGGGATTTTGTGATTTGTGCTAAGGATCGGTGATATCCCGAGAGATCAACAAAACATTAGGCCTTGCACAGGGCGTTCTTTATGCCTGTTGAAATTATCACGTTGAAAAAACGAAAAAGGGCTAGTGAAATATTCAGGCATAAGCGTTACGAAATAAAAAAGCTTTTCCCACAAAACTTCTGGTTTTCTGGTTATTTCCCTACAAAATTTCAGAAAAACCTTTGGTTCCTACACTCCAAAAGGAAAACTAGTCATTAAACAAAAAATCTTGTTTGCCAGGCCTAACTGTGGAGTAAAAAATAAATAAATGCCCAACCTTTGTTTTATCACATATCTCACGACTGTACAGGAGTCCACTCTGTGCAGGCGGTTTATTGTGGAAAGCAGAAATACACTCGTGGCAGTGGGTGCCACAAAAAATCAAATGAACTGTTATCAAGTAAAAACCTTTTACTCTTCTGGTTTTACTGCGCAAGAAGGGGGCACGCCACCGCAACGAGGAAGGTCACAGAGATGCCTATTCTGCTGCAGGTTTTACTGCTCTTGACGTTCCCCTGGTAATTCAGCGACGTCCTTTTGGCCGACTCGAACCAGGTTTTATCCTTCAGCGACCCGGACTGCTGGTTTCTTGATCCCCACACGACGGACAGCTACGACACCATCTATTCAGCTGTTCCTGACATCGACAGCTTCTTCGCCTGGCAACCGAGCCCTATCAGAGGAGGTGATCCGCCTATCCTATATAATCAGCCTCCGCACAGAGGCCAGTTGGGGCACGCCACAGCTACGAGCAAGGTAACAGAGATGCCTATTCTGCCGCAGGTCAGTTATCTTCCGAACGCTAAATGCCTTCGGTGTAATAATCCTTTCTTAACGGTGTCGTGCCCCCTTGATACCCTTGATAGTTGAGTTGGCGGAATCTGTTAGGCCCGATTTTTTGTTCTTTCTGTGTCAATGCACACCTGGCTTTGCTTTTACTTGCTTTGTCTGGTGACATTGAGTTGAACCCCGGACCACCAACGCTTGAATCCATACCAGAGGCCATTGCACGAATGGAGCTCTCACAAAACACCATGTTGTCTGAGTTTGCTTTGATACGTTCTGCCGAAACAAATATCGAATCCCTTGTCAGCCATCATTCCAGCCTTGTTGACATACTAGAAAAAAAGTGGAAGCCTGCCAATCTAACGACCAACCTACCGCTAGCACTGTCAATGAAAAGCTGACCGCCGAAGTTCAGGTGCTCGCAGGGAAATGCGACGTTTACGAGAACCGCCTTTGCCGCAACAATCTGATTTTTTTCATAGTTCCTGACTCCAGTGACGAAACGTGGGCGCAGTCCGAATTGGAAGTCGTATTTTTCTGCGCTGAGCACCTTGAAGTACCTCTCCAGAGCTCAGATATTGAGCGAGCTCACCGACTTCGCCGCTTCCGCGAAGATAGAAAACGACCCATTATTGTTACGCTACCTAGCTTTAAAACCAAGTCAAACATTCTTTCCGCCGGATCTTGCTAAAGATAACCACATTTTCAATTCGGGGAGATTATTCAGCGCGTGTACGTACAGCTCGAGCAAAATGATACTCGTATGGCCTTGATAGCAACTTACCTTTTAAGATACGCTTCGATAAGTTGGTCATGGGAAAAAAGCAGTACACATACGATGCCGAGTCAGATTCTGTCCACGAGTTGAAATCATAGCGTTCACTGAATAGTTCAAAGCCTCCTCAATCTGCATCGTATCAGCCGGTACAATATCGCGTCCGCGCAGCTGCGCACCATGAAATATCAGCTGTTTTCACAAACATCCGTAGCTACTTACCCAAAAAGGACTGCGTCGAAGCCATCCTCGAAGATAACCTCACTGATATTGCTATTTTTACGGAAACTTGGCTAACCCTGATATCTCATCCGAAGAGCTGCTGAATAATATGTCATTCTCTATACACAGGCGTGACAGGGTGAGACACAAAGGCTGTGGTATCCTAGTTTTCGTTAATCGAGCCATGCCTTCATTTTCAATTGACATTGAAAGTCATCATGAAATACTCAGCGTAAACTTATTCCTTCCTGTAAGCTCTATCATGCTCATCGCGTGCTATCGAACACCTGATTGTGATCTTTCCTTCGTCAATGAACTGCACTTCGTACTTCTGGACTTAAACAGCCTCGTTTCCCAGAGGCAAATTTTATACTTTGTTGCGATTTCAATTACTCGAGACATTGTTTGGGATAATTTAACCGCTGCTTCTCGTCAATCCAAAGAATTCATTGATCTTGCACTTTTGTTTAACCTCACCCAGACAGTTGACATGCCAACTAGGATCAGCAACACGCTTGACCTGGTTCTTGTTTCGAATCCAGAAATGATCCATTCAATGTCTTCTATAAACGGTCTCAGCGATCATAACCTAATGTTATTTAATGTAGCAGTGCCGAAGCCGCTTCGTCATCCTTCCACTAAAGTTATCCATGAATATAAAAGGGCAAATTTCCCTCTTATAAATGCCGAACTGGACAACTTCTTCCACACTTTCCAACAGCTTGCTTCTTCAACAACTGCCAACCAAAATTGGTTATTATTCAAGCAGAAACTTTTCACATAATTAAAACCCATGTCCCAGTCATTTCCATTCGTGGCGATGCAGGTTAGCCATGGTTCAGTGGTACCCTAAAGAGGCTTTCACGTAAGAAAAACGGCTTTTTCGCATTGCTAAGCAATCCAACTCAGCTGTCAGGAGGGAAAAATATTTCACGTGTCTCAAAGACTATGCACGCCTACTGAAGCAGCCCAAAAGGAAGTTCTTTCACGAGGATCTTCTGCACAAAATGAACAAAAATCCCCAAAAGTTTTGGAATCTTTCCCCGGTTAGTCATCATTATGCTGCGATTAGCGCTAAATTCCTAAAAATACTTGTGCTTATAGTTCAGTTATACTAACCAAACTTTTCCAACAGTCACTCGACACAGCAAGACTTCCTATCGACTGGAAAATTGGGAAGGTGGTTCCACTTCACAAGTCCGGTGGTAAGCACTGCCCTCAAAACTTTCGTCCCATTTCGCTCACCAGCACATGCTGCAAATTGCTAGAACATATCATTTTCAAGAATGTCATTACCTTTTCGATGAGAATTCATTTTTCACGCCTGCGCAACATGGTTTTCGTCAAACATACTCCTGTGAAACTCAATTACTTGCCTTTACTGATAAGCTATACCGCATACTTGACAACTCATCTTGCGCTGACTGCATTTTTTGGACTTTTCCAAAGCCTTTGATAAAGTATGCCATAAATTGCTACTACATAAACTGAGCCATCTTAATCTCAATCCTAATGTCTTCCAATGGATTAAATCTTTCCTTCTAAACCGTTGGCAATTTGTGCATGCTAATAACACTAATTCACCGATTGCTAACGTGCTATCTGGTGTTCCACAGGGATCGGTCCTTGGGCCACTCCTATTTTTAATCTATATTAATGACCTTCCTTCTGCCATATCTTCTAACATTCACCTTTATGCTGACGATTGTGTAATATTTCGGGAAATAAATAACGTCAACGATACTGACAATCTCCAGTCAGACCTTAATTTGGTGTCAAACTGGTGCACTACATGGAATATGAAATTAAACACTAATAAATGTAAAGCTTTGCGTGTTTCCCGGACATCTAGCGCTCTTCCTTCATATTATCTTGATGGCACTCCTCTTGATTGGGTAAAAACATATAAGTACTTAGGAATTCATATCACTCAAAACTTAACATGGTCTATTCATATTGACTACGTGATTAATAACGCTAACCGCATGTTAGGATTCTTACGTCGCAAATTCTCTACCGCTCCCTCATCCCTTAAACTTCTACTCTATAAAACACTCATACGTCCTAAACTAGAATACGCAGCATCAATATGGGACCCTACGCATGAAAACCTCACATATTCCTTGGAATTAGTCCAAAATAATTCCGTTCGCTTCATTCTTTCAAATTACAACCGTACGGCAAGCATCACAGCCATGAAATCTAACGTCTCACTCCCACCGTTACAATCTCGCCGCAAAACTGGTCGCCTAACGCTATTTCACAAGCTATATCATCACGTTGCGCTTCAAAACTATTTCATGTCACCCCCCCCCGAATACATTTCACGTCGCATCGATCACCGCCACAAGGTTGGCATCCCAACATGCCACACCAAATCTTCTTTTCAGTCTTATCTTCCCCGCACATCTGTGGAATGGAACCGCCTTCCCCCCCGATATTGCAGCCATTCCTGATAATAAAACCTTTCATGACGCTGTAGCTAATATTGTTTATTCTGAAGAAGTTGATTGTGTGTTTTATCTGGTTCCACTGTATTGTATATATTGTTTCTATACTATTTAGGTTTTCTGGATGTTGTTATTTGTTTTATTCTGGAGGAAATTTATTTTGTAATACCTAATTTCACTGTATTCTATTTCATTGTTGTTTATCCTAAACCCACTCCCCTCTGTAATGCC
Organism: Amblyomma americanum; assembly: GCA_030143305.2. NCBI lineage: Eukaryota > Metazoa > Arthropoda > Arachnida > Ixodida > Ixodidae > Amblyomma > Amblyomma americanum. Next base: position 44,411 of record JARKHS020027706.1, on the reverse strand, counting down.
TTTGGCCCTGAGGGTACAATAAATAAATAAATGAATAAATAAATTAATGAATAAATAAATAAACAAATACGCACAACATATCACTTTCTAACTCGGGTGGTTCACATGTGCTGCCAGACGAACGATCCGATGTAATGAACTTGTGCTTTTCTTCAGTTTTTACCCATGAGCCGAAAGATAATATTCCCAACTTTCCTGGTACCAGTTTTCCACGGATGCCGCCTATTACAGTCACTACGGAAGGTACAGAAAAGCTTATCGACAAGCTCAAATTATCAAGTAGCCCCGGTCCTGGTAGCATTTCTGGCAAAATACTTAAAGCCACCAAAGTCCAACCAGCCGTACATTGCAGATAATATTTGCCCAGTCCCTCGCTCAAAGCGCTCTTCCAACAGATTGGAAAATTAGCAAAGTAGTTCCTGTATTTATAAGTGGCAACCGGTCTGATCCATCAAATTATCGCCCAATATCTTTAACATGCATCGCCTGCGAAGTACTGCAACACATCATTTATTCTCAAGTTGCCGTACACCTTGATAACTACGCATTCTTTTTCGCTAATCAGCACGGTTTCCGCTGTGGTCTTTCTTGTGAGTCGCAGCTTTTTGAATTCACCACTGATCTTCACTTAAACCTTGATTCATTTTTTCAAACTGGTGTTATATTCTAAGACTTTTCTAAGGCTTTTGATCGTGTTCCTCACTTGCGACTCCCATCTGTAAACTTTCTTCTCTAAGCCTGGGCCCATTAATCTTATCATGGATCAAATGCTTCCTCCCCGACCGCTTTCAGTTCACCGTCATAGGAGGGCATCCTTCAGCCTCAACAAAGGTTGTTTCTGGCGTTCCACAAGCCTCAGTCCTTGGCCCGCTTCTTTTTCTCATCTATATTAACGACCTCCCTTGTGGCATTTCATCATCAATACGTCTCTTCGCAGACGACTGTGTCCTCTACCACCGAATTTCATCTCAAACCGACCAGACCACGTTTCAGGATGACTTAATTTTAATAGATGACTGGTGCAATAAGTGGCTGATGCTGCTTAATATCTCAAAATGCAAGTTTATGCAAGTTTCGTGCAAACGCTCTAACATCACCCACGTGTACTCTTTAAATTCAGTCAATATTTCAAAAGTACTAACGTACCGTTACTTCGGTGTCGTAATCTCAAGCAATCTAAATTGGTCCGAGTATATAATTAAACTGGTCGCTGAGTGCTCCAAAACACTGGCCTTTATTCGAAGAACATTGTTGTTGTCGCCCCCGGCCGTCCGTAAACTGGCATATGAAACCTTCGTACGATCCAAACCCGAATACGCATGCGCAATCTGGTGTCCACATCAGACTTTTCTCATCAAATCTTTAGAATCTGTGCAGAACTGCGCCGCTGGCTTTATATCTTCAAAATACGACTACAAAATCAGTATCAGCAGTATAAAATCATCATTGGATCGCCCCTCATTGTTCTTTCGCCGCAAGATATCACGACTATGCCTCTTTCACAAGATATTCTATCATTTCACGCATCTGCGCCAATGTTTTCTTCACCTCGACACTTATTTAATAGCTTAAGCATACAGCGCCTACATGGATCAACATCTGCTTTTAATAAGTCATTTCTACCAATTGCAATACAGGAATGGAATGAATTGCCAGATTCTAATGTCATGAAAAGTGACCCTGTTAAATTCAATGACAGGTTACTGTCTGTCTTTGAACCTTAAATTTGTGTATATTTCTTTTGTCGCCCTTAGTTTGATGTGACTGAGCAACCCGTTTGTAAATCCCCTTCTCTACTCGATTGGTCTCTTTTGTGACTGTTTTAATTGTGTTCTCATTTGATGTTACTGATTGTATTCGTTGTCCTAATTGCTCTCATTGTATATAAATGCATATGTTTTACTAGATTTGTATTTCTCTTCTTCAACCTCTTTGGCTTTGTTCTTGTATTGTCCTGCGTACGCCGCGTCGCCCCCCCCCCCTATTATGTAACACCCTGTGAAGGGTCTTTAAGGGGTCAATAAATGATGATGATGATGATGAATTCAGTTCGCCATAACAGGCGGCTTGCATCGATGGTGAGCCGGGATTTCTTTATCTGCATATTGCTTACGCGTTCTAAGGTATTGATCGCCGATTTATACGCAGAAGACGAGCCGATAAAGAAACCGAATAACTGATTCGCGCCGGAGGCGGCAGACCTGTTTTACAACGTAAAGAAGTGATGCAAACGGTACTAAATCATCCAAAATGGCTAGATGTCGCACATGTGCAATGGTGCTACAAGGTTTATAGATGCCATTTGGCTGTCACAAAAGGAACTTAACAGTTCGTCAAGTGTGTAGTTTATTGAGTGAAAAACCAACTTCTACTCTACCTGCAACTTTACGTGTATATTTGAGGTTACATTGACCGTACCGCAATTTGAGGATTAGTTACAAATTCGAACTGCATCGTCACTACCTCCTTATGAGGTTTTTAGGCCGATATGTGTTAGAATTTTTTGAAAGGGTGAATATCGGCCGCTTTTCTGTTTGTTTTGTATTGTGTAGTATGCTTCCTTGTTAAGCTGTGCAGGTCAAAGGGTTTGTTTCGATTTTAATGACGCTCATAGACTGGTTGCTTAGAGCCTTGTTGCCCTAGTGACGTAGAGTGGCGTCGGAAAGCTTCCTTTTTACTAGTTGTTATATTATCAACAAAAAGAGATCAAGTCAATAAAATAAAACTATACATCCACAAAGAGAGTCGCTGGGTGCCGGGTGCAAAAAGTATTCTGCAGGAATCGGAGAACGTTTTGTTTGTCAAGAATATTTTAAGGCAATCTCCAGTAAGGCGGTCTTCCACATCTGCAAATAAAAAAGAAAAACACTCAAATTTCAAGCCGTGCTTACTTTCTCTTAAGAATCGGGAAGAGCAATGTGATTATGCACGCGGCTATATAGGCACTTCAAAGAGTCAGCGGTAGTTGTAACCTGATAGAGAAATATAGATTTCAAGGAATTCAAATGCAATAGGCTCGACAAACTAAAGCTGAATGACTACAGCTGTATTGTGCGCAACTCGCAAATTCTTTATTCTACACTAAGAAAAACGGTGGAGAAAAGATGCGCAGCAATCTCCGCAGTGCTGAAAAAAAGCTATTCTAAAGCATAACCACGCTTGACAACCATGGGGATAGTGCAGACTTTAGTTCGAAGTAAGACGGAACTTTTGAGCCATTTAAGTATGAGTTTGGTGCTTCGCAAGCAAGCAATCGGCATACAAAAATTTCTTACCTTCGTCAACCTTATGCTCAAGAGATTCAAGGAGCTCTAAACCTTAGTAACGGTTGCGGCGGAGCCGCCACGGTGGCTCAGTGGCTATGGCGCTCGGCTACTGACCCAAAAGACGCGGGTTCGATCCCGGCCGCGGCGGTCAAATTTCGATGGAGGCGAAAATCTAGACGCCCGTGCACTGTGGGATGTCAGTGCCCCAGGTGGTCGAAATTTCCAGAGCCCTTCACTACGACATTCCTCATAGCCTGAGTCGTTTTCGGACGTTAAACTCCCGTAAGCCATAACCCAAATTTGCTTTCCGTGGCTACGAAACTAGAACATCGTTGGCACTTTTCTTGCTGCCTAAAAAAAACCTAGTAAGCAGACGAAACTGCCGCCAATGCAATTCAAATGCATCTGGCTTTCTTAATAGGAACTAAATAATAAAGTGTTGGTTTTGTTGACTGCTGTCGCTCGTTAACGGAGTTTTAGAGGACTCCGCTGCGTGAGCACTTTTAGCCAACTTATGATTTTTAAGCTCGATCCTATTAGTTTAAAGGAAGTGATTGAGAGTAGCTTAGTTTTAACGTAAACTCGTTTGTATGTGTAAAAAATAAAATCTTTTGATATAGGCTGCGCTAGCCTAAACATTTCCGCCAAGCATTCCTATGTGCCTGCTTAAATAAAGCAGCACAACATTAGGGGACTCTTCGTTAGATCCAAAATTCGTACCTTTGAAATATTACAGCACCTAAAGACGCAACGGAAAGTATAATGGCGCGATGTTCAGACGTAAGGTGAAAGGTTCTATCGATGTGCTTAACAACTGCCTTCACACTTCTAAGACGCCATTCAGGGTGAAGTTTCCCTGTGGCAGAAGGGTACTGAGGCAAATGAGTAAACTATGGAACAGGAAAATACATTGCACAAAGTTTCTCTGTGACGCAATTTATTATTTCACAGCTACACGAAACAGGTACTGACCATCTGTGAAAAAACACCGAACAACCATTCTGCCGCTACCGTGAAATAGCGGCTTATTATGAAGGTACCGCTAAACCAGGACCTGGTTAAAAAAGACCAAATACTAAATGCGCAGAGTTTCAGTGCGACGGTACAAAGACACTTTGCTACGAAATGTTAATGTACGGCAATTCCGTTTCCTCTGCAGTAAATTATGTGGTTTTTTCAACGAATTTCAGCTGTCCTGTCTCCGTTTCCTTTCATGCCTAAGTACAAATGTGGAAGGACTGCAAGATTTCTGGCGATTACGATTTTTTGTAGTAGAAAAATACTGCACCCGTTAAAGAGCCTGGTGAAGGAGGGTAGAACTTTAAGGAGAGCCATTGCACATATTTTGAGAACGGGTGCAGTGCCGTCGGACGGCTCTGGGAAGCAGTGGGCTCAGTCTGCGTGGTTTTCTAATTTTTATACCGCATTCAGATAAGCAAGACCATTGAAAGTGTTAAAAGATAGCTACCTGCGCGTACAAATAAAAACTTAGGGTCCGCCTTGGCTCCTTTGCTATGGCAGAATAGAAAATAAATTAGCTACGGTTTACCATTGCTGAACCTGGTTAGTGACCGAAAGCTGTTGTGCATCGGGCAAGAAGACGCGGCGTGGCGTCAGTAACGTTTGGTGCGTTCCGCACACTGGATAGGCAGCAGGCCTACCTTGCCACCCTTGCAGGGGGCAGTTAAATTGATGCTTCATCGCGAGCTTGGTCACCAAATGAACGTTGAGGCGTATTTTACCGCCCTCTACCGGCGAATCGAAAGGTCAAAGGTCAAGTGGTGTGACACCATGGTGGACCAGATATGGTAATTAAGGCCTATAGCCACACTTCACTTTCGGCTCACTTGAAGGAAAATTCGCACACGGCAAGCCGAGCACCGCGACTTTAGACGGTGAACCGGCAACGTACGGCGAAATCGGCTTTAGCTAGCGTAATGAAGCTTTCGCTTCAATGTTGTGAACATTTCGCTCTTTCACCCCTATGAAATGTTAACCTTTTCTGTTCTTCTAGGTACCAAAGCTTGACCCCAAGAACGCAATCTTAACAATGTGGAATCACATAGCAGCAAACAATAGAGAAGCTGCGTCAGCGCTACAAGAGATAGTTGGAGTAAGCGTATCAGGTGAATCTCTCTAAATTTCATCCGCGTCTAACACGTACGCGTTCGGCATTCATAAGAAATATGGGTTCCTCTGGATGGCATGCCAAAATAGACTATGTTATCTTAGAACCCGTTTTCTTGTTTCGTGTTATTTACAGCGCAAATATGACAAGGAAGACACTTTACGTTGCCTAACTTTGTGTTTAAGCTGAAATTTAACATATCATTTCGTTTGTTTTACTCATTAGGACAATAACTACTTCTGAAGCAGGTCTCGTTCATAAATATTGAGTCCAATAATGCTCCTGATTTGTTCTTAAATCTCATGGAAGAAATAAATGTGTAGTATACAGACAATGCTGGGGACGATGGGAATGACTGAAATTGACTGAAGAAGAAAACAGAGACACGGCGAACTTATCCAAGAAAAACGGCTTTTCCAAGCTCCACGCCCCACTAACGTTTTGAAAAAAAAAAACATCTGCACGTGCGGCTAAGAACTGCGTTTCTCAGGTTTGACAGCGCTGTACGTCCATGAACTCAGCTTCGAATGACAGAATGAGAAGGTTTTGGCACGCTTTTTGTGACATGAGATCGAAAGTATAAAAAATGTTAGGCTGTGAATTAGCTCAGCTAATTCAGGATATAGAAAGCGAAAGCTGCCCTCGTCGCTTTCAAAAATGAATGGATGTGACCTCCCGTTGAAAAATCTGCAAGGCGCCTACGCCTGGGTTGTTTGGCCACGCTTTGGATGTATGTCTGTCTCTCTCGTATTTGATTTATCTAAATAGGACAGGAAAATAGTTTTCTTCGGCCTGCAACAAAACGAGGAAGAAACACAAAGCTGTTAAAAGACAAGCTTTTAAGACGAAATATTTTAAGCTTCACCTGAGAAAGTCCGGTTCGTTGTCTAACTACGCATTTCTTGTTCTTGATGTCCTCGCATTAAATTATGCGCAGTGCACGAATGACACCGTAATCAACGTAAAATGTCGAAAAGCACCCATGACGCTCCCCAGCGCTATCATAAGTTTGTACAAAAGGCTTTATAATCTATTAGAATATTTTAGTGCGCCAATAAAGCTCAATAAAAACCCGTGCGCCAATGTTCACTTTCAAATAGAGCCCCAAACGTTCCTTTTTAAAAGCAAGCGCATGCAGTTTTTGTTTGTCAGAAATACTTTAGTATAACTACACACTTCTTTATTCTCTTTAAAATGCAGTTGGATTGTCGGCGCAGCTCTTGTAAACGATTTTTACGACTAACCAGCAATGAAATGGGTAAGCTGCTTAGAAGTATCTGGCAGTGTACCTTCATGTTTACATACAAGGAAGCAGCATCAAACATCCTTGTTTCCGTCGAACGAAATGGATGAGATAGAAAGCAATATTTCAAATTCGTCAGTGCTGTACAAGTGTATGAGGTCCTCAGAGAAGAACACTATTTTTGGGTAGAGCTAGTGGCTTAAATTAACATGTGATTGAAGCGCTAAATTATTTAACGCAATGACTGAGTCAACCAAATGCCAAATATTTAGGAACACATTATAAAAACATCCATTACAATGTTTTTGACAACGTGTTCCATACCCGGCAATTCTGGAGAAAAACATTTTTGAGCGGGAAACCATTTACGAACGCAATGTTTTCATATAAGGTCAGATTTGATTATAACAATCAACGTATCCGCAGATCACAGGACGGGGAGTCTTGTACTTTTTTTTCTGTTCACGTTTTTCCTATCGTCAAAAGTGTTCCCCACTGATTTTCTATGGCAGCCTTAACTGTTCGATGCGATCGATGGAAGCGCATTAAAATAAAGAATTTGCTGCATATCAAAATAATGGACCATTACCTACAGTATATCCATAACAGTGTCTTACAATTTTCCAAATTTCGAAACTTTTGCCTGAGAAAGCTGGACATGCATCACTGCAGTGCTTTCCTTGGGTAATAATTCTTCCGCTTTTGTTCAGATCACGTAACTTTTTCTTTGCAGTGTATCCTTAGGGAATACTGCAAAGAGTTTTTTACCAATATGGACTTCCGCGGTGAGCTTACATATGCAATCTTTTGTGCTGCAGTCTCAATTGTGCACATTTTCATCACCGGAGATGTATACAGCCCATTTTTTTATCAAGTTGCATAAGTTGCGGTTGTCAGTAATGGAATTTAAGCTATTAACACGAAGCTCTGGGTCGAGGTAGGTGACTACGATTGATGCCATGAGAGCCAGAGCGTTATATGTGCGCGCAAAGCTCTATGTCGGGCTAAACAAGCTCGCCATGTTGTTCGCCAATTAAACAAGTAAATGGCTGTAGCATCTATTGCTTAGATACACCTCGTGTTTTGTTGAACAGCTGCTCTCAAACGCGAATGTTATCGGCACTGAGTAATGGAGCTTTTATGCTCAGCTCAGCTATAATCTTCACCTGCACATATAATTCATTCCAATAGTTCAGGTTGTTCAGATCGCGAACAAGAGATCATAATTCGCTACTTGAATCCACCACAAGTACACACTCCTGGTTTAAACCTATCACATTTATGTTTAAACCCATAACATTGGCGCCATCCTTCGACATGAAATGACCCATGGCTTTGGCGATCAGGGTAAGGTCCGAGTATTTGATTCAACAAAGCTACCTTAAACAAAGGAACAGTACACTGTAACACTCTACGCAACGCGCGAGATAAAAGAACAAGTGGTTATTGGTAATTTGGTGCCAGTTACATTACTTCACGGAGCATTAGGGAGGTGTGCTATAATTTTAAACCACCTATGTGTATGGTTAGAAAACTATCACGCCTACAGCGAGCAGAGATGTAAAAGTTTTCTTTTCTGACTTCATACATTCTGAGAAACCCCGTTTGTTTGTACAGGGTTAAGTGCGCATCAGCACTAAAGGCCCGCATCTATGGCCATTGATACCATGGAGAATGAGCGTACGTCTTGAAAAACTAATACAAACTTGAACTCGGTATGCTGAATAACAATTTAGTGCTAATATCCACTCCCACGTGCTCTGATTACCCTATATTTTTATGGTTTGCAGGAAGCCAGTTCAACCACAACGGGCGACTGGAACAGTGGTGGAGCAATCGCACCCGCGCTAGTTTCAATGAAAAGGCGGACTGTTTCAGGCGTCAGTACGGACGGATCTTTGTGAAAAAACTGAACATGACGGTACAAACCCACGTCGTTATTAAAGGCATCTTTGAAAATAGTATCTTACTAAACTTCTATATGGGGTCCTTATATATCAGGTGTTTCAGGGAAGACTCAAAATTTTCAAAAGTGTTCTTTTTGGGGTAAAAATATGTCTTTTGTGGCATACTATTGTCAGTGTTGGCAGACATCAGAAAGTAGTGAATCTTCTTAAGTAGTAAGTTGTTCAACTAATTTTAATAATTAACTTTTTAATAAGTATATCTAGGCGCCTATTTGCAATTAGAGATTTGCCACTGGTGGTTAGTAATAGGCGTATCATTTTTTAGAGTTTCGGAAACTTGATTACCCTAGGCGCTGTGGGTCACGGCGCTAAATTAATGTTAAGATCGGCGCTCATGTTAAGATCGCAGTAACTTTAATGGAAATGCACAAATTCTGTTTTTTATAGAAAACACTCTAAATTCAGAACACAATTTCACTACTTGCGATTGGTTCTCAGTTCATAGCGCTGAACCCAACCGCTTGTAATTTTTGCACCGCAAGAATTGATGGCTGGGCAGTACTATTTTATACAACGTTCCTCTTGCATAACATTCGGCTTCTTTTTCCCCACTAAATGCAGTTGAATGAAAACAATACTGTGGGAGAAAACGTTGCGGACAATGGCGGCATTCGATTAGCTTTCAAGGTAAGTTCTGGCATCATCGAGTGAGAAACGGTCATAGATAAAGGAGAGTTTATGGGTGGAAAGCCAGGAACAGTAATATTTTGTAGCGTATCACAGTAGCTACATTCAGAAAGTTGAATTCGTAGTAGCCACTAAATTAATTTCTTGTTTCCAAAGCTGTTTCAACTGAACTAAGTCTGTGGATTGGAATATTGATGGGCTAAAACACTAGGGTACACTAGTGGTGTAAAATAACTTATAGGGGAATGACTGATTTTGGTAAAAAAATGGCAGTGGCTTAAATTGGCTAACCCTGATATTCAGTGAAAAGCAAGCACTATTGCTAAGCGTCTGAGGATCGTGCGTGGTAGCTTCGTTACACGCTCGCGACAGCCGTTCTGTATATACCCACACGACCACGTGGCTATGAGGTGGTAGCACGTGGTCTTACGACACCCGCGTCGGAGTTCATCAGATGGCTTCACATCGCCCCATCGGATGTTCTTAAGGTCAAGGTCCACCCATATTCATCCAGTGCCGAAGATCAAAGGTCAGAAGTCAAAGGTCAGCTTAAGGTAATGGATCGAAGTCAGGGGTAAAGGTTTTGACACCATAGCTGTACCACATATGGACGTACACAATTTCGCGGTTGGGCTGAAGGCCATTCTCCAGTACACGCGACGACTGCTTTACCTAGCGTACTGAAGCTTTTCGCTTCAAAATAAAGAGCAGTGCAATGTGTACAGTACATTATCTCTCCTCATGGCGCATGTCATTGCTCTACTAAGAGCGATTCTTAATTCCAGGCGTACAACAAGCTGATGAGAAATGAATGCGACGAGGTGGACACTCACTTAGAAGGCGTTGAGCACTTGTCTGGAATAAAGTTGCTCTTCGTTGCTGATGCCATGGTACGTGCCCGTTCCAAATTAAACGAATCCGTTTTCTTTTCTGTTTCCCGTGTTGCCTGCAATATTTACACGATTTTCAATCGGTTACTATTATCTTCTCTTTAAAGAATACCCTTCAAAGTACAAATCCTGTTCTTACAGGTATGGTGCCATTTATCCCGGGACAAACTTTTGAGGTATCACATACAGTATGACCCGCACAGCCCGAGCCGTTAGAGGTGAGCGCAATCGCTCCTTTTTTTTTTTGGTGCGGAACTGGGGGTTGCGCGTTTCTGCAATTAACATAATACTCTTTTTGATGCTTACTGTTCCATGAAAGGAATCAGTAAACATGGACTGTGCTGCCAGCTGCGATTTTCAAGCTTCACTGCCAAAAAATATGATAATGAACGCATTTGGGTCTGCGCTTTGACTACACGACACTTGTTAAAGCTTATTCCCCACCGAACAATATCTTGTATTTTAGTGCTACGTTTCTATAGTGTTTTTTGAAACATTACCCATTAAGGCAGCCACAAATTTTTGAAAACAGCAATGACTGACGGCGCCACCTGTAAATACAGTCAAATATAGGCGTAATCTTGGACGTGTTGATCATTGGGCAGACACAATTCTTCCCGAGAGCTGTTCGTGCACACACAGAAAATAGGAGTCACGAGATCCAATGACTGAATGAATATCTCAAGAAATTAAAAATGGAAAAATCGATGAAAAATGAGACCAACTATCTATGACGTACTTAGCTCTGGCTGAACTGTACGGCTAGCCTCACTGTAGCACAGCGCAATACAACACGCAACTGACAATTGAGCCATGATGAGAAAGAACATCGACGAACAAAGTACAATATTGAGACGACCTGCTTTTATCATTGTTTAGAGCTATTTACATTATATAAAAGGACACCCAAATTTAGCGTTCCCCCATGTGTTCAGTGTATGGCGTCCTGCTGTGTGCACTAGGGAGAGCTTTAGAATACGACGCCGTAGCCATGTGGATTTCGTATACTGCTCCCAACTCCATTTCGGCTGAACATCAATACGCTTAATTATAATACTGGCAAGTAACAATTCGTTTAAACTTTTTTACATCAGGCTAAAGAAACAAGCATGAATATTATAAAAAGAAAGTATGGAGTGGTACGTTCGAAGCTTTTAACACTTTTTATAATTTAACACCACCAACCTGTTTTCCGTTTCGCGATTCCTGGCACTACATTTGTATGGAAAAGAACTAAATCCTACAAGCTGTCTAAATCCTGGGGAAATCAAAATTTCAGGTGTTTTATGGCTTGGATTTGTTGGACCTGAACTCTTGAGAAAAAGCAAAGCTTGGGTCGACTTTTGTTTAGCGGAGCTCGTGATAGAGTGATAAGGGAACAAAGTTTTGGTGGTGAGGCCGGTAGCCTCAGCTTCGAGGGAGGTCTCTTGTGTCCCAGGGCTATCTGGAGTAAGGGAGCCACGCTATTTCGCCGGGTGAAGGTTAGCGGGTGACGCTAACTCAACCACCCTAGGGATGTTTGCGTTCCGCGCATGCGCAGTGCTGCCCTGTTTATCGTCTGGTCGCAAAGACAAAGTAAACCCCTTCTAGAAGCCTTTGTTCGTAGTCGCCTCTATTCGTCTCTGTTCCTGTGAGCTACCGCTTAATAGCTCCTTAAACGCACGGGCAAAGAACGGTGTATTACTTATCCGACTCAGGTAATGTATGAAAACCTATAGTGAGTACAATTTCTTAGTGATTTTGCAAAACGCCGTTCTCGACAGCCGCGTCCGCAGGGCACGGCTATCGAGCACATCAAGCACATCTATATAAAGCACATCTTCGATGTTCTCGAAATCTGACAACACTGCCCTTCAGCGTGTCCGTATATTGCAGGATTTGCTTTCTGAGCTTTCCTCCAGGGTGCAGCTGTTGAAAAATTTGGCATAATAGGATAGAAGTTCCTGAATATCACAATGTGGTTGCCAAGTATGCACCTGAGAGTGGACAGGTTCTGTCACCTCTCGCGTATCTCTTTTTCTTGTGAGCTACAGCTTACTACTAAGTCCTTGGTCATTAGCTTTCAGGATCAACATACCAATGAAAAACACAAAAGCCTTCTCTCCTGTCTTCCGATACAGGTCACGCTCAGCAATGCACATAGACCTGAAGAAAAGGTGTACATTGTGTTGAAAGATGGTCACCCGAAAAGACGCAAAACATCTGTATTTTGTTTCTGGTACTTGCATCCATATAATTGAAGTTAGGGCTGAAAAATATTCATAATAAAGCATTTTGTAAGAGGATGTGTGTGCCTCAACACATTTTGACTGGAATTTTGGCCTAAACCCAAAAAAAGCACTTTCGCGGGATATTTACTAATAGCGTAAAATATGAAGCATTTGCTGCTCTGCGAGAGTTCCTTCAATAAGACAGGAACCCGTCACAGTACAGTTCAGGACATTGTCTACCCGATTGGAAACCAGACATGCAGATGGGAGGCTGCATGCCTTCTTTTAACATTTCTGCAGGACACGGATCTTGTTTCTAAATGCTGAAAGCAGGAACGGACTAAGGCCTACTGTGATTGAATGTATTCGTAGATGGTGTCTTCTGGAGTGGACTACGTTATACTCTGAGTGAATGTGTGTATGGATTGTGGCACTACAATGGCCTATGTTATACTGTGACTGAATATGTGCATAGATCGTGACTTCTGGAGTGGACTGTGATGTGGACTGTGTGGAGTGAATGTGTGCATAGATGGTGAATGCAGGAGAGGAATGTGTGCTATTATAAGAGACTGTGTACATTGCGGGGTAGATGCGACAGGTTTTAGGGCATTATTAACATGGAAGGGACGCTACGGGGGAGTAACTGCCGGCTGTATAAGCAAGGCTAACCCCACCTCTAGCATTCAAGACCTCAACTTATCTCAACTATAGCCATGATCGCGCTGGAGTAGAGCGTTGGAAAAGTTCACTATCGGACAAAGGCAGTCAATTGCAAATAATTATTATAATTACCATCATCAGCTGATTACGCTCAACGCAGGAACAAGTTTATCTCCCATATCTTTCGAATTAACTGGGTGTTGTCTCAGCCCCGGTTCCTAATTACCCGCGCGAAATCGTTTAACTCATGCACCCATCTAACATTTTACTGCCTCCTGCTTCGCTTGCAGTCTCTTAGAATTCATTCCTCTACCATTAAGGACCATCGGTGATCTTGCCTTCTCATCACATGTACAAGGCCTTTTCTTCCTCTTGATTTCGACTAGGATGTCATTAACACGCGTTTATTGCCTCACAAGCTCTGCCATCTTCCGGTCTCTTATCGTTACACCTATCGTTTTCTTTCAACAGCTCTCTGCGTTAGCTTCAATTAAACCGCAATACCTAACAACCTTGTATCCCATGCACTAAAGCAGGTACTTAATTTTATAGGCAATGCTAGCGCTGGAGTGGATGCGGTTGCTATAAAATTGCCTTCGAAATTCCCCTCTACCTTTACAGAGCAGCTGTGCCAAAGTTACATTTCTTTATTCAGCTACACACGGCTCAAGCAGTCTAGACAAGTGTGTTCACAACAATGCGTCCAAATTTCGAGAAGTTTTGAACTGATTTCAACAAAAACAGACTCTCGGTTAAGTTTTATTGGCATATAGACGGGAAGATGGCCGATAAGATGCACTATAAACAAAATGGTCTTTCCTGCTGGAATACTATTTGATTGCGTTTTACTATTTTGACTACAACTTGCAATCTGCACTCACTAAACAAATTCTTTAAACGCCAGCACTGATTCTTGACCTTTGGTAAAAATCCGCCAGTCCGCAGTGTTTACTTTGAGCCATTTAGTCGGGCGGTTGCCGCACGCGCAATGTTTCAAAACTACGGAAGGGGACAAAACTGTTGTCCTTTCGTCTCAATGTGGTCGAAATCAATCACCGGGCTTGTAGTACTGGCTGGAAGAGTAGTCTCAAGAATCTAATGAATGGTAAACCCACTGACCTGAAGACGTCTCACCAAGAAGTGTATATTTGACCCATCTGACACATAAAAGCCGCTCTCTCTCGAGTATACACTTAAAAATCCTGGAGGAAGATTTGGAGAAATCAACAGGACTGTTGTTTGCAAAGACCACGCCGCTTTGAACGTTTACGCTACCTGCATGTTACTGAGCACTAGAAAGTGGCCCTGAAAGTGTATTTCTATGCACAATGAGTGCTGTACATATTCTACTATGACAGTCACGCTTTATACTGAGTTATGCTGGTTAATCATAGAAGAGAGGGTTGTATATAGGATGTCATGGCCTGCTTTCTTTGCAGGATCTCGAAGCTAATATGCTAGTTCTATTTGCATGTCAGATCAGTTATTTCATTAAAATTATTCTGGGTAACATCTTGGAGCAAGTACTTGATTTAAACTTTTCCTTTATAAAGAAGACGCACCTTCATGTCAAAGACGCAACTGTACAAATGATTAAGCTGCATTGCTACCGCCGCGTGTGTCCATGTTCCACCTGGCTGACCTCTGACTGTTTTCACAGCTTTTCATATCAAAACAGCTTCATTCAAAAAACACCCGGCCATACACGTTCTACTGCAAGCTCGCTATTCTGTTAGCTCATTCACAAATCCCTTATCTTGCTTCCTCATTGCGTAAGCACTTGGAACTATATTTCATTTGTTCTGCGTTGCTATCGATAGTATTAATGAAAATGTCTGTCCTCCTTATGCCCTAAAAGGCAGCACTAATTTTACTGCTGAAGGGAAGGGCTATATAAAGCTTTATTTTGCCATTATTGCACAGCCGGGAACCACCTTATCATACTCTGCGCAAGTAGATGTCAAACTTTTCTCGTGCGCTACTTTATTTACCTGCTTTTGCTTCAATTTTCTGTCAGCTCTCTGTACGCAGTTTTCAGATAACGAACTATAATTTTAACAAATATTTTCTTATTTTCTTCTTTTCATTTGAGGAAAATTGAACCACCGAAATTCCACCACAGCTCACTGCAGGCAAACTGGGGCCTTGAAATCATTTAGAAAACAGGAAGTCAGCCTCCCATAAATGTAGCACTCGGGCATTTAAGACAAACAGCTGGAGTTGTTGGTACGATCACTTCTTGAAATTCAATTTGCCACACGATATGAGGAAGATAGAAAGACGATACAGGTGTCGACGGTCTAAAAATTCTGTTAGCAGTCATCACTCACGGGGTCCTCTTTCTTCGTCCTGGTGTTCCCTGTCAAGCTGAACTCGATGCTTCCAAGCATTTGTTTTCCCGCCAAAGGACGCGCGTACTATAGATCACGTTTTTTTGTGTTTTCTTAAAAATCTAATCTCATTGTTTAGTTTTCCACTCAACAAGAAGGTGGCGCTGGTGCTGCACAGCGGATTTTTACGTTGCGTAGTGCCAAAGGTTTTTGTGTAGGAATTTTGGCGGGCTTCTACGTTGCGTAGTCGGCCGGACGATGGGTCGGCAAGCTAGGAAAGTCAAGGTGGACGGGGGCGGGAAGTAAGTGCAGTGCCAGGCGTGCGACCGTTGGTGCTATTTAGACAAGACCGAGTTCAGGAGTTTAGCCGAGGCATATCGGGCTAGCTTCGCGTGCAAGATATGTAAGCGTTTTGAGGAGGCCGTTCAGACGTTCAAAGGGGAATGGGCAGCTACGATTAAGGAACTCAAAGGGAACCTGAAGGTGGAACGAGGGGAATGGATTAAGCTAGAAACTCAGGTCGCCGAGTCGCTTAAGAGGGAGGAGGCTAATGACGACCTGTTGGAGCGAATTGTGGGCGAGCTGAAGGAGGAGCGGGAAAAGCGGGCCCAGCTAGAAGAGCACGCAGAAGCGCTCAGGTCACGGCCGGCAGGGCACCCCGGTTTGGTGCAGTGTCAGGTGGGGGACGAGGTTCCTCGATCCTATAGGGCTGTAGCGCAGCAGGCTTTGAGTGGGGAAGAGAGAGAGGTAAAAACTCGCGACAGTAGCGTACGGCAGCGGGAAAGAGAGGTGCGATCCGAAGGGCAACAGTCGCAGTCAGGAAGCGAACGGTTAGAGCGGAGGAGGATTTTGGTAGTCGGTGACTCGAACGTAGCGAGGGTTGAGCAAGGTGTTTTGACGACAGTGAAGGCGGACAGACTGGTGCAGGGGGAGGCCCAGTCAGGGAAGTGCATGGTAGATGCAATGGTCAAAGCCCAGCAGGTGGTGGGGGGCAGCATGGATGGCGAACACCTTTTCGTTATTCATGCTGGTCTTAACGATATGCTGATGGGGGGGGGGGGAGCCAGAATCTCGTGAAGCAGTTAGAAGTGGGGGTGCGTAGGCTTCGAGAGGCCTCCAGAGTGTGCATGTGACCATATGCACAATCCCAGAGGTCCAGAGGCAGGCTAACGAAACGGAAAGGAGGATCTTTGAGGCAAACCGTTTATTTAGATTAATGAGTCGGTGACTAAGATACGGGGTAATGGAAGTTAACAGGGAAGTGTACGAGGTCAGGACCCACCCATTTGCACAGGGTGGGATTAACTACGGTGGTGCCCCTGGCAAGAGTGTGGTTAGTAGGATAGGTCGCCAGGCAACATCTTTTTGTGGGGGTCCCAAAGCTCTGAGGGAACCAGTGTAGAGAAGGAAGAACCAAGATCAAAGGAACAATGGGACCATAGGAGAAGAAATAGACACAAGCGCCAGGGCCAAGGTAATTCAGATATATGTTTCATTAACATGCAAGGTGGCAGGAATAGACAGAAATGGGAGGAAATAGAAGATCAGTTAAGTCAGGAGCAATTAATGATATATGGTTTAGTGGAAACGCATCCTAGAGACATGGAGGAACCACCCTGTAACCCAGGCTACGCACGATAATATTGCAATAAAACAGAGGGCAGCAGAAAGGGGGGTGAAATTGGGGCATTCATTCATAAAAGTAAAAATTTCCAAAGGGTTAAACTGGGATGCAAGGAACATTTATGGCTAAAAGGAAAAGTGGCAGGGGAGCAAACACTCCTTGGCATTGTATACCTGTGGACAGGAACTAATGCCAAATAGGAAAACAGGAAAATGTTAGAATGTATTGCAAGCGACATTGATGAGCTAGGAGGGCAGGGAGTGATAATTATATTAGGCGTAATGAACGCACATATAGAAGACCTGGATGGGTACACAGGTTCGACAGGAAGCATGCTGCAGGACATGTGTGACAGGCATGATTTAGTTTTATGAAACAGTAACAAGAAGTGTTAAGGGCTCTTAACTTGAGAGGCAGGGAGTCTGCACGCGACGATAGATTATGCACTAATGTCACTGAAAATGTATAATAGATTAGGGGTAATGAGCATAGGTGAACATGGTTCCAGAAGCCTAGGTATTGACCACAAGCGTATCAAGTTGAGTTTCAAAAGAGAAACCAACGTAGGACTGAAGCGAGATGAGCAATCAGAGGGGAATTTTTACTCATAAAAGGAATTGGAAGCAGCAGCCAAACAAATGGTGAAAGTAAATTTTGAGGATAGTGAAACAGAATGGACTTATACCAAATTACCTCGATTACTGGAGCTACAGCTAGCAAAGGTATGTGTAAAGCTAAAAGGGAAAATATGCAAACCAAAGAGTTGGTGGGATGAGGAGGTCAAGAGGGCGACAGAGAAACGTCAGGAAGCGCCCAGGGAACACAGATATTCCATGAAGAGGAGGGAACCAGAAGTTGAAGTAGAGAGGAAATGGGATGCCTTCATAAAGTGTAGAATTGAAGCATACTATTTTAATAATGATAAAATTAGAAGAAAAGGCGCCCAATGGATGCCAAAAGTAAATTAAAAGGAAAGAAACGCAGCTCGAAAATTCTGGAAGCATCTAAATGCAAAGAGTAATGAGACTAGACTAGAACAAACGTTTATTCTTACAGATCAGGGTATTCGACTAAAAGGGGATGGAGCGATAAAACACATAGGAACAATGATGACAGAAAAATTTAAAGAAAGTTATGTTGTACATAATTTATCGAAGGAGGTTAGACCGGTTACTGCAATAGCTTCACTTGAGCAAAGAGAGTGGGAAAGGGCAGAGAAGAAGGTTCCTAGTGCCACATCAACAGGACCAGATGGTATTCCGATTATGTTAATAAAGAAGCTAGGACCAAAATCCAAGCAAACATTAATACAGGTAGTGAATTAAATGATAGTGGATTAAAAAGACCCCGATGAATGGCGATTAAGTAGAATGAACATGATATATAAGGGAAATGTGAACAAAGCTGACGTAACTACCGTCCCATAACAGTGACATCTGTGGTTTACAGGGTGGTGATGCAGATTATAAAGGACAGATTGCAGGCTTGGGTGGTGAACGAGAGGGTGCTAGGGGAGCTACAAAATGGTTTCCGGAAACAAAGCAGGTTGGAGGACAATCTGTTTTCATTGACGCAGTGTATAGAGATTACTGAAAAGAAACAAGGGTCCTTTGGCCAGCATTTCTGGATATCAAGGGAGCCTACGACAACGTTATTCAAGAATATCTGTGGGACATACTTGGAACATTGGATGGGAAAGATGGATTAATTAATCTTTTAAAAGATATATATATAAAGGTACCAGAGTGCTTATAAAATGAGAAAAATGTATCAGAGCCTCTAGAGATAAACCGCGGGCTTAGGCAAGGATGTCCTCTGTCTCCTTTGTGGTTCATGTTGTAGCGGCAAGGGTTGGAGACCAAGCTAGAGAGGAGCGGACTAGGCTTCTACTTTTCTTTTTTTCAAGCACGGAGAATGGATTAAACAGTCATTACCGGGACTAACACACGCCGATGATATAGTGCTAATGGCTGACAACAAGGAAGATTTACAGAAGTTGATAGACATATGTGCTACAGAGGGAGATAGATTAGGTTTCAAGTTTAGTACGGAAAAATCTACAGTCATGATATTTAATGATGAGGTCGGCGAGCATAGAATACAGGAGTTCACGCTAGAAGTAGTGGATTGGTGCAATTATCTTGGGGTCTGGATAAATAACGGTGCTGAGTATCTGACAGAGCATGAAAAATAAGTAATGAATAAAGCTAGTAGGAATGCAGCTGTCATGAAAAATAGGGCACTGTGGAATTACAATAGGTATGAAGTGGTAAGAGGGATCTGGAAAGGGGTGATGGTTCCTAGCCTGACTTTCGGTAATGCGGTCCTGTGCATGAGACCAGATGCTCAATCAAGGTTAGAAATTAAACAACGTGGCGCAGAGAGGCTAGCTTTGGGAGCATATGGCAATACACCAAATCAGGGGGTACGAGGTGATATGGGATGAACGTGGTTCGAGAGCAGAGAAGCTAGCAATAAGATAGCATTTGAGGAGCGATTGAGAAAAATGGGGGAAAAGCAGTGGGCTAGGAAAGTTTTCAGATACCTGTATATAAGGAAAGTTGATACGAAATGAAGAAAGCGAACTAGAAAATTTACAAGCAAATATCTGGACAGCAGTAGGGAGGGGGGGGGCAAATCAGCAATTATCGGTTAAGAAAAAGGTTAAAGAAACAGAGACGGCTCGTGGAAAACAGGAATGCTGACGAAATCAGCACTGGGAAAATACAGGATATTTAAGCAGAAAATTTTGTGTCATTACCTGTCGTGCTTGCTACGGACCGCATTTCTCTGCTTCTTATTCTTTTATACTTCCCTCATCCCTCCCCCCCAGTGCAGGGTAGCCAACCGGAACATTTTACCGGTTAACCTCCCTGCCTTTCTCTACCACTTCTCTCTCTCGCTAAGCAGGAAATTGCCAAAGAAAATATCTATGATAATTGTAGGGGGAGCTCTTTGTTGTTTGAGGCCAGGACGGGAGTTTTGCGGACGAACATATAGAGTGAGGTACCACGAGATAGGGACGTTGTGCATTGCGCGCGGAGAGGAGGAGGAAACGGCTGAACACTTGATACTTTTCTTTAAAGGGCTTCACCCTACAGTGGAAAGCAGCGGGGCTGATTTATCTAAGGCATTGGGGTTTAAGGACAGTGCAGGGAAAGTAGATTTTAAGCGTGCAGAAGTAACCAAGCGAAGGTTATCTGATTGGTGGCTAAAATCAAGAGAAGAGCAAAATTTCATAAGTCATGGCTAGGTGGCTTGAGCCACCGTCCGATTTAAAACGTTCAGCCACATCCATCCATCCATCCATCCATCCATCCATCCATCCATCCATCCATCCATCCATCCATCCATCCATCCATCCATCCATTCATCCATCCATCCATGCATCCATCCGTCCGTCCGTCCATCCGTCCGTCCGTCCGTCCGTCCGTCCATCCATCCATCCATCCATCCATCCATCCATCCGTCCATCCGTCCGTCCGTCCGTCCGTCCATCCATCCATCCATCCATCCATCCATCCATCCATCCATCCATCCGTCCATCCGTCCGTCCATCCATCCATCCATCCATCCATCCATCCATCCATCCATCCATCCATCCATCCATCCATCCATCCATCCATCCATCCATCCATCCATCCATCCATCCATCCATCCATCCATCCATCCATTCATCCATCCATCCATCCATCCATCCATCCATACACATACACATCACATACATACACCCATACATACACACATACATACATACATACATACATACATGCATATACATACATACATACATACATACATACATCCATCCATACATACATACATACACACATACATACATACATACATACATACATACATACATACATACATACATACATACATACATACATACATACATACATACATACATACATACATACATACATACATACATACATACATACATACATACATACATACATACAAAAAGCCATATTTTGAACGTATCGGTTTCTATCAAAGCGACGCTCCCACTCTACGCTACTACATTGGTTCACGTGCAAAGAGCACACAGAACCGAAGCTCAGCAGCAGCAACATCTGTCAAATACGTCTGCCGAACGCCAAAACCACCCAACTTGACGAGGCTGAACATTTTCAGTGAACTCTTGATGGCCCCCAGACTGCCGTGTATGCAGCTGAGTAGACAGATCCATGATGGCGGCCAGTATGGCCTCTGCATGCAGACAATGCGAAAGCATAGTGGCGTGTATTGGCGCGAGATAACGAGATATACAATGCGCTTAAAATCCAGATTATGCTCCCAAAGACTGCAAAGACCACTTACATCAGCGGCTTGGTCTGCAAGTGTCTATAAACCTTCGACTGGATGTCCTGCCTGAAGATAGCTTGTGATGGTACTAAAAAGTCAGGGTGGACCACATCATCCTCGCAGGATACAGGGACGGGGACGAAGCGAGTGAAGAGGCGATTGAAGAGCTGCCGTATTGCACCCATGTGTCTGGTTTTCGCATAAGTAAGCCTTTTTAAGGCGTGAGCGTTAAAATTTTTGAACTTTTATGAAAGCAGAGAGAAAGGACAAATTCGCTCTTGAAAAGAAAAGATATGATTCGCTCGATCACGTTCAGGAATTAATATGGATTGACCACAAACCGCAACCTTTTTTATGCAAACATTTAAGAACTCATTAGTGTCCGAATTACTTGCGAATTATTTGTATTTGCCAGGCGATGTTCGGAAACTTAGAAATTAGATGCACTATAATCATAGCACATTAGGAAATTTGAAACCAGCACTCTAATCTTCATGGGCTACCATGGGCAAAGAGTGTTGGTAAGCTAATAAACTGGAAGTTAGTGCCAAAGCTCCCTGCCTTAACAATGCAGTATTACTCCGGTCAGTATACACTTGCGGCTTTGCAGTTTTCCCGCAGATATCACTTACTTTCGCTTATCAAGATCTATTCCTCCTTTTTGGCACATGAATGGTGCTGTGTGTTTAAGCTTCTCCCAATACGGTATGAACCGGTATCGAGCGCGTAGCTTCTTCCGTAATAATGTGAACAAGGTTGAGGACGAGCCGTGAACTTCTCTCGGTAACGCTGAAGAATCAGCTGTTGATTCTGATAGCTGTGCGTTTAATAAAAATTTGACCGGGCACGTAAGCTCCGTCTGAATGGTACGAGGCGATAGCGTAGTGGGTTAATTCCCTTATACTCAGCTCAGAATATCATTCCCTAATTTACATTCTTAGATTCCCGAGAATCCTAATTACACTCCTGGAACAGTGGCGCAGGGATTAATCGACCCACTTCCCTGCGATGTTAGGTGCTCCCAGGGGTAGGCCTTCTACGGCCTACTTTACTGTTCCCGACCGACCAATCATTAATTTAACTGCCATTTGCGACGCTGGCCGGTTTGTTCAGTATCCGATCGGCAGTTTGTCATGATGATGCAAGGTCACGAGACCTAGGTGGCCCACCTGTCTCCTAGGATGCTCTCTGGGGACGAATGCGAAAGCCATACCCTTGATTTTTTGCTCACAACGCCGAAACCGGATTTTCTGTTGAACGGAGTCTTTACCGCTGTCGCGTTAGTATGCTGGAAAGTACCGCCTACTGCGCCAGGCCATATCTAATGTGTGATGTGTGCCCTGCTTCTTTGGTCTACCGATGCCCCACCCTTGGAGTGTACGTGCTTTCAAGCCGGTCTATAGACATCAAAGCTAGGTTCGCTTGCAAATGAAATGAGTGAACGGTTCGGGCCTACCAGAGATCTTGTGCCGAAGAGGATAAGAACATGTAGTGCTCCGCCGTGAGTAAAGTAGAGAATGACCGTATGCCCGTTATTACTCCTTACCCTCAAGGCAAAGCTAAGTGTACCTTCCAATTTTTTCTCCGTAAGTGTACAAGCAATCGTACAGCTTCAAGTCAAAATAAATAAGGTGTCTGTAGTCAGCACTTAAAGTTTATTCACATCCTTAAAATGGTCAAGGCCTGTGTCTTCTCGGCCGTTACCCGTGCTGAATGGCAACGCATGCAAGCCGTCCCTGTGGTTGTCCTGGTGCCCCCCTCGGAAGGCACTCGCAGCCCGGAGCACACGTCGAATGGACTGTTGCTCCAGGATGGCACTGAATTGCAGGAAAGACAAAGAATGTATTACACAGCTGAACTGTGATAAAAGAAGGGAAAGCTTATACGTAACACCTGGTTTGATCCATTAGGAGCCATGCAAAATGAAAAGTGTTTAATGCTTTCATTTTAACTATTAATACGGTGTTGTCGTGAATCTTTTGTTAAAACGAATGAGCGCGTTTCAATCACGAAGGCCATTTAAAGGGGCTATAAATTTGGAAATCCGTTCCAAGTGCGAACCGCGATAAAATAATGATGCGGCTGCACGGAATTCTTAATTTTTTAGGCACAGCTGTAAAAGACCCTGCCGAGAAGGGTGCTGCCCAAAGAAGATGCAGCAATGCATTCTTCGAGAACAATGCGAATATATGGTATCAAGGAAAAATTAAGATCCGCGAGCAACGAAAGGTAAGAAAAATTGGGATTTAGGAACAGCGCAAAAAGTTGAGCAAAATCTCTTGCCCCACAGTCCACCTAAGAGAACATTATCATTCAGTCGAGAGAAAATATTACAGCGTAAAAAAAACTTATTAATGAAGTGCCAAATAGACAATTTTCGACAAGTGGATCGCAGGAAAGTCGCAGAAATAACGCCATTAGTGTTACAACGTGGCTGACAAGCGAAGCAGTTGACCTTTTAGATGTACCAAAATGATGAGGAAGAGAGGGGAAAAGTTACTGATGTTCCGGTCATAAACTGAAAGGCTCCTTGCTTGGCTGAGTTGCGGTCAAAAGAGCGCTTGAATAAGGAAATAGAGGATGCAGAGATAAAGAAATGAAACAAGCGATAAAAGAAAAACGATAAGGTAACCTTTTTCCATTAATTTAATCTCTACTACATCATTCATCACACCTTCATTGATGCTCTGGGGCAATAAATTCCGCTTTAAAAAAATAATAAGCAGCACAATGAATCCGCGAAGTAAATTGTATGAATTTTCGAGGAGCCAGTGCAAAACTAAAGTTCGTTTGACTCAAGAAAAGATTAGTCTGTAGTTTACCTGAGTAAAAGCATTTATGTTAGCGCGACCTAAGCATATGACAGAGGCGCCTATCTATTGCTCAGTAAAAGTAAACAGGAGCTTTTAAAAAGAAGCGTTTGACTGTTGACTGAGAAACTTGTTTTCAAGAGCAACGGCCTTACGATAATGTATGAGCAAAAATAAAGTATCGCGCGTATAATGAAATTATTCTCTGTAGTACATCGGACAGAGCATAAAAAATATTGATTGGTTCTTTAACATTCAGTATCAAAGAATTACGCTCTAAAGAGTCTCATGATATTGTAGTACATGAACCTTTTCCAAGAGAATATTCATGTTGCAGGACAGAAGAGGCAGAAAATAAAGGTATAGTGAAAAGATTAAGTAAAAACTCTGACCTGTAGTAAATAGCATAACAATCGCGAACATGATTTTAATTGACAAAAATCGCCGCGTATTATTTTAATTTCTGTGTAGAGGCTTTTTTTATTGTTTTGGGGATATTTTGTATGGTACGAGGTAGAGGCCCCGTTATGATTATGTAATCAGAAATTTGTTCATCAAAAAAGAAAAAAAGGCACAACTGAAAAGTTCGGACACAATGAGAAACTTTATCATAGTGCTGACGGAAGTAAATATGTGCACAGAAAGCCTATCTTCAAATCTTGCCGAGTAAAGAAATACATGTCACGACTCATCACTACGCATCTTCAGGGAGAAAAATATATTTTAGCTATAAAGAGCAGTTGAATTCGGAAACTAATTGCTTGATAAAAACACGGCATCAACGCGAAACAGCTTCTAGACAGCCTGAAAGATAGACAAATTGCAGTCTTAATAAAAACAAAAACAACATGAAAAACCTCAAAATCCGTTGAAATAATTGAATGATTGGTTTAGTTCATGAGGGTTTAACGTCTTAAAGCCACTCAGGGTATGAAGGACGCCGTTGTGAAGGGTTCCGGAAATATCGACCACCTGCGGGATTCTTTAACGTGCACTGACATCGCACAATACACGAGCCTTTAGAATTTCTCCTCAATCGAGATCTTTCCGCCGCGGCCGGGATCGAACCCGCGTCTTTAGCGTCAGAAGCCGGACGCCATGCCACCAAGTCACCACGGCGGCTCGAAAATACTGGTTGGCGAAATGATTTGTGTTGTTATTGACCGATGCAGGTAGAAGCTTTATTGTAAAAAAGGCAGATTTTCAATATTAGCGGGTTGATCAGAATAGGAAGACTGCAAAGGCATAAGAAAGCAAGATGTTTCTCTCCCGCTCGCGCGCTCGGACCACTTAGGGACCGCCACAGTTTTACGTCTCGTCTCCGGAGGTTCTCCTTCGAATGGCTCGTAACATTTGGTGGAGCAGTGCTGGGTAACGCTTCCCGACTACCGAACTCCGCACAGCATCACAACAGACCTCCCACCTGTCCACCAGCAACCCAGCCGCCGTATCCGCGGAGAGTCGCCTGAATTTGGGCCCCTTCCCCCGCCTAAACGAACGACGCAGCCTCGACCACCAAGTCTAACTGACATGGCAACTGACACGGGGTCCCCGGCGCTGACCCAGCCTAGCCCGGTGAGCCCAACTGCCATGGCCACTGACCCCCGGCTCCTGGCGCCGATCCTTTGTCACCCACTTTTCACGGGGACGTTTTCGAAGACGCTGAGAATTGGCTGGAGACCTTCGAGCGGGTCACCCGCTACAACGGCTGGAGCCATGAGCGCAAGCTCCACAACGTATATTTGCTCTGGAAGAATCTGCCCGGACGTGGTTTAAAAACCGCGAGACTACCATTTCCACCTGGGAGACGTTTTTCCACAAACTCCTGGCTACATTCCCCAACGCCGACCGCCGGTAGAAGGCTGAAGCTGCTCTGCACTCCCGAAACCAGCGCAGAATGAAAGCGTGCGCATGTACATCGAGGACATGGCCCGTCTATTCAAGCGTGCCGATCCCAACATGACTGAAGAGAAGAAGCTTCGCCATCTGATGTGAGGGGTTAAGCAGGAGCTCCTCGCAGGCCTCGTACGCAGCCCACCCCGCACTGTAGCGGAATTTCTCACCGAGGCGACCGCCATGGAGACGACGCTCCAAAAACAGGCCCGTCAGTACAATCGGGACATCAACAGCATTCTGCCCGAAACCTTTTCGTCGTGCCTAGGCGGCAGTGCAGACACATTGCGCGAACTGATTCGGTCAGTTGTCCGGGAGGAACTGCAACGGTTCCGTCTGCCCCAGGTTGCGCCTGGGCCCCTGGCAGCGCTGACAAGTCGTCAGGTACAAAGTGCGGCAGGTTGCGCAGGCGCCTTTTGTTCCCGAAGCGCCGCCCCAGTTCGATGCCCGACCCACATACGCATCCGTTGTAGGTCGCTCGGCTGGCTACGGTCCCGCTACTCCGACACCTGCTATGAGCAGCATTGGCACATGTCACGCAACCGCACCTGGCTCCGCTGTTCCCTCGACGTCTGCTGTCAGTAGCACCACCCCATATTATGCAACTGCCCATGCTGCAGCTCAGCCACGTCCTCGGAAGTCAGATTTGTGGCGTACACCGGACCGTAGGCCTCTTTGCTACCACTGTGGGGAGCCCGGTCATCTCTACCGAGCCTGTCCGTACCGCCAAGTGGGTCCTCGCGGTTTCCGTCCTGACGCACCTTGTCCTCAGAACGGTGAACGACCGCCTGAGATTGCGGAGCATCTCTGTGCGCGCCAGTACCGTGTCTACTCTGGAAGGCGTGAGACCCGTTCGCCTTCGCCTCTCCGCTATCGTGCGTCCAGCCCCGGCCGCCAGAGTAGTTCCGCTGGCCGTTGCTCGCCCAGTCCTCGTCGGGAAAACTAACACCTGCGACCTCTGCAGGCAAGGCCGCTGACATCGAGATGTGTCAAGATCCTGCATCGCGGAACCATCGAGCCGACGATACCTGGACAGAGAGAGGCAGCGACAGTACCCGATAATCTGCATCCAATTTGCGGGTGACAATTGATGGCACTCAGGTTACCGCGCTGCTCGATACCGGTGCTGATTATTCCGTTATGAGTCGTGTCTTTGCTGGAGATCTTAAAAAAAATTCTTACACCGTGGACGGGGACACCCATGTGCACCGCTGGTGGCCACTTAATTTTCCCGGTTGGCAAGTGCACGGCTAGAGTTGGAATTTGTGGTTTTACGTACGTTGGTGAATTTGTCGTGCTCTCTGAGTGTTCCAGAGACTTTATTCTGGGGATCGACTTTCTGCTGGCGAATGGTGCTGTGATTTACTTTACGGACGCACGTGTCACGTTCTCGACCAAACAGGCCGTGGCCCGCTTTGACTCCCGAGATCCTTGCAGCAACGCTCTGCGCATTGTCCAGAATGACGTCATGGTGCCGCCGCAGTGCAGTGTCCTGGTGCTCGTGCGGAACGACCTATTCCACGACTACGAGGGCCTGGCAGATGGCCATACTGCACTGCTTCTTGAGCGGGGCCTTGTTGGCCCGAGGGCTCGTCCAACTACGTGACAGCCATACCAACGTCCTCCTGACCAACTTTTCCAACGAATATCAGCACCTCGTCAGAGGCACGGCTATTGCCTTCCTTCACGACGTTGCTGAGGTCCCAGGTTTGTGCACCGTGGGAGGACCCACTCCAGAGAATGATGGCCCACACCACGCTTTTCCGACGGTCAAAATAAATCCGGCCTTGCCATCTGTTCAGAAGGATCTTCTGTTGGACCTCTTGGCAGACTTTGCGGACTGTTTCGCTACGTGTTCGAAGGTCGGCCACATTCCACTCGCCAAGCACCGTATCATCACTGATGCGACTACGCGACCCGTCTGCCAGCGCCTCTACCGTGTTTCGCCGATAGAGCGAGAAGCCATTAAATATCATGTTGCCGAAATGCTTGCGGACGATGTCATTCAGCCGTCCACCAGCCCATGGGCATCGCCTGTGGTTCTTGTCAAAAAAAGGACAGCACTCTGCGTTTCCGTGCTTGACTATCGAAAACCTAATAACGTGACCAAAAAGGACGTTTACCTACTGCCCAGGATAGACGACGCGCTCGACCGATTGCGGGACGCCCGATACTTTTCTTCCTTATATCTTAAATGTGGGTACTGGCAGGTTGAATTGGACGAACGAGACCGGGAGAAGACAGCTTTCGTGACGCCCGACGGCCTCTATGAGTTTAAGGTGCTCCCTTTTGGTCTTTACCCAGCACCTCCACCAAATTTTACGAGCAATTCGTAGGAGATCCTCCGGAGAAGAGACGTAAAACTGTGGCGGTCCCTAAGTGGTCCGAGCGCGCGAGCGAGGGAGAAACATCTTCTTTCTCCACGGATGCACGCGCTTTTTCTTCTTCTTCCACAGTGGCACGTATCAATACGCAATGCAGCTTGAGTACTCGCGAGAAATTGATGTCATGAATATATTTTGAGGACAATTCCGACAATCTGTCAGAGAGCGTCAGGACACTAAGGCAACGCGTTGCAGTAGTCTTAAAGACCTTACTGGGCTATAAATGGGTTGTCGTTGTGTGCATGCAGCTGCCATAAAGTTGAGGCGTGGAATACGTCCGTAATTGGCTTTATATGTTACTTAAGAGATCAGAGAGAGACAGTGGTAAACAATTCAAATTGAAACAGAGCAGGAATTAAACAGAAATGTTGAGCTAAAAAAACATAGGCACAATGTTCGAGGGACTCGGAAAGTAATACCTAAAGAAAGTATAGGGCACGCGGGGCCTGGAAGCGCACAAGAGTTGGGTATATGTGGCAACGCGATCATTTGTAAGGATTTAGCTGAGCCCACAAAAGCGTCGAACACTGGAAGCTAAGAATTACACTTACTCGCTCTGGGCAGTGATTTTCTCGGTTATTCACAGGTAGACGGAAAGGGGGGCTACCGGGACGACCGGGACGACCGGGAACACGAACAGGTCGTTGGCATCTGAAATTGGAAGATTTTATTAAGGGCTTTGATGCCGCTAAATTTTCTTAAAATACGTTCAAGATATTATTTCAGTTTACTCCGAATTTTTGTTTCATTCCAAACGTTTCCGCCATTAACGGAACAGACTGCTTACTGCCCTTAAATTAGGAGATTTTAACCAGGTTACAATCTTTTCGCTTCCTTACAACTGCAACTTACTTTAGACGGTGGCTTATAGAGCTTTTCGGCTCGCCAAGTTGCTGAACGCCTTAACACTTGTTCTGACAGCACGTGCACCTGCGCTAGAGTACCGCGGCTAACTTTAGCAGGCACGGTGGCACACTCTGTTGATAAGTTACAGAACTTGTGGGCTCGCCAATTTTAAGCTTGCCGTAACTTTTACACTGGTGTGCCGGAGCCTAACGTAGGCCTCATGGAATCTCCGCGAACAAGTGGTGCAGACCAAATTGACAGGACGAGTTGTGAAACATCTCGATTAATTAATATACATTTCTTTGTGGAGCGCTTGTGAGCGTGCTAGGTCGTGTTCACCGAGCCCGACGACATCCTGGTACTATCGCCAAACTAGGTTGAGCGTTGCTGAGATATAGACTAGATTTATTTTTAAATCCATGGGAACGCTCTGATTACGTAAAATTGATATTGCTCTTAAATCGCTGCTTTGATAGGTTACATCACATGAAACAACAAAAACTAATAAATTGAACCCAAGGACAATGCACGCAAGCATTCTCTTCATAACGCGTTTTTTTTTCATACACATGTTTCGAAGGATATGTGTATAGGAGTTTACTTAAGAAACTTCCCAAGCAGCACAGGTCATCGGCCCAATATTGCACCAGGATGGTCCCATCCTGGCCCTTTGTAGGGCCGGCCTTTGCCAATACGGTTCCAATGTTGGGCCAATCACTTGTGCTGCTTGGGTTGTGGTACAGTCGCTACCAAGCGGCACCATTTAGTCGTGCTACGATTAACTTGAACGAAGGGAGAACGAAGGGAGACGAAAAAAATCGCTACAAAACGGCTCACCACAAACAAAAAATAAGAAACAAATTCCACGATTTATACTGTTGGGCCCGCCACCCTGTCCTTAGTGGTGAGAAGGTAAAAAACAGCACGCTCTACTTCATATGTTTCAAGGATCGATCTTTCCAGAAACTTGACCATGCGTGAGTAAGCGCCAGACAATGAACATCTCGTTCTTGCTGTTCTCCGAAATTCCTGACTGAAACACTGAGTCGACTTCTTAATTTACATCATGGGTATCAACTTTTTTCTACATCAAATTGAAACTATTTGTCTAGAGGGCACATGCAATGACAAATGCTGCAGAGCTGCATGAAGCCATATTACAGTTCGAGCATGTTTCATTGCTTTTGCGAAGCGACATTATGTGCTGAGATCTAGGTAATCTACTTTTAGCTTGGGTTATAAGTTAACAGGTCAATATGACTGCAGGGTCGGTGGCATGCATGTCATATACTGCACTTGAAATATCCAACTATGTTTTTATGCTTATAATCTCATCAACTCTAACAAATGAATCGTAATGATTACTGGACGAGGTACCGTCTTCCCTACAGCATCCTTCCAGGAAATTTGATCACGTATTGAGTCTTCGTGCGACCATTGCAGCAATGATGGATATTTTAGAACTGTTTTAGTATTTATACTTCGATCCTAAAATTGTTTAGCAAACACATTTACGCTGGTAGTATGCGTTCTATATGAAATGATAAAGGTTGTTCTTACTCAGAAACCACAATCAAAGCCATTAGAACAAAAACGAAGAGCAGTATAGACTTCATTTCGAGAGCTAAAATCTTCCAGGAGGAATGAATTTTAACTGCGAGCTGGAAGTTCTGCTCAGGGCTTTTACAACACTGAATTTATACCTGAAGAAGCTCAATTCATTAGACGCGGTGCGTTTCCGGTTATATTTGTTTATATTCTTGCGGCGCAACGGAATTATTACAGATGATAATTTCTTCCGGACAAACGTCACCAAATGAACTGAAAAACACACCAAATAAATCTTACAAATTCACTTTCATTCCTCATTACACGTCGTGCTTACTTTTCTTTTTCTGTTGGCGCTCTTCAAGTCGCGAACATCGATCAAGAATATCTAAGCAACCGGTCAGGAAAAAAACATTAACATAATTATTCACATCCCCATTTTCGTGTCAACTTCTTTTTGTGGAAGCATACATTACAGTTTCGGATTTTGTACCTAGAAAACTCGACATCCTGGGGGAGCTGACATTTTGCATGAGTCTTTAGCAGTTTTAAACCAATTTAACCTGATTACGCTTCCTGTAGGTGTTCAGGAATGTGGGTACACAAAAAGAGTTTCTATTAACAAATACCAATTTTTGAGGAACCAAATAAGACCAGATGAAGGCGGCAGAGACGAATGGTATGCTAGCATTCAAAACATTCCGGCGCGTGCTCTGGTCTTCGTTTAAGGCATTGTTCTAAACGTTTGTCTTCTCAACTCCAACGTTTGCTTATTTCATGCTGCTTCACGATCGGCGACGGTTGTACTGTTGGCAATTGCAAAGCACACTTGTTTATTTACTAAACAAAATATACTTATAAAATGCATATCTGCATGTCGCAATCGATATGTCGACACTGTGCAAAGCTCTTGTGCTCAACGTTAGGATATAGTATTGAATAAAAACACGAGAATCTCAATAGACTGCTCAGCTATCTTGCCAAAACGTTGTGAAATATTTATTCCGGAGAGTGGACTTATGGTTCAGTGGGACGCTTCGCAATAAAGTCACTCAAGTGGTGTTCTCTTGCGCATTGACGTTTAAAAGCTGGGAATTGGTTTTTGAGAAAATGAAATGGAGCAGTAAGTGTCTCCCATCTCGGTCGACACCAGAATCGCGGCGTCAGAGAAGGGAGGAAAGTGCGAGTAGAATAAAAAAGAAAGAAAGAGGTGTTTTAGTGAAGGACTCTGTAAAATTGACGTGCAGTGACATTGCACAACGGACGGGCGCCTTTTTGCGTTTCACCTCAAACGTTACGCTGCCGCAACGGCTGGATTCCAACCCTAGAAATCCGGATTAGTATACGAACGGCTAACCACAGAGCTATGGTGGTGAGTCACAAATTTGAGGCCAATTCATCCCTTCGTACCGCTTGAAATGCTAAATAACACCACGGTTGGGAATGAAATCTTCAACGCACTTAAAGGTGCACTAAAGAGGAATCTGAACTTGTCTTTTTACCGCGGGAACTCTATCTACATGTTCCGGCCAATCTTCGAAACTTCGAATTATTGTCCTGTGCGGCCGATGGCCCTAATTAAATCAGATTTAACATCCCGGCTCCCGCCGTTTTTTTAAACTGAATTCGGTAGATAGGCGGAGTCAACCAACGCGTCAGCCATTCCCGTGGCGGCTTGCCCCTCCGCCATCGGGGGAGTGACACCGAAATCAAAGAGTCCGCTTGTTTTTTATTTCCGTGGGCCTAATTTGCGGCTACATTGCCTGTTTATTCACTGAAACCTAAAAATCAAATAAAAGCGAAAGCGAGGCCGCCACTGGACTGGCTGAAAGGCACTCCACGCGTTGGTTGACTCCACCTACCTACCGCGTTGAGTTCAAAAAAAGGCGGGAGCCGGGGAGTTTATTTCGATTTAATTAGGGCAATGGGCCGCACAGTATCATAATTCGATGTTTCAAAGAATGCCTGGAACGTGTAGATAGAGTTCCCGCGCTAAAATGACGAGTTCAGATTCCTCTAGATTGCACCTTCAAGTCTGTCTGTTGCACTGCCTCCTTGTTCACACACAGTGTGCCTTAAGTTCTATTAAAAGCGTTAAGCTCCTAAATATAGTGGCCTACCGGCAAATTTGTCTTAAGAACGTCATAATTTCATATTTCAGTGCTACCATTCTACTTTATATTGCGAGCTCTAAGCAAAACAGATAGAGTGAGGGCTGGGATTGCGAGCCTAGAACGCAGCACCATGGTCGTTAAGGAGAGAATCTCTGATATGCGACAGCGAAGTAACCGATGCTTTCCGATTGAAACACTTCGTCTGAAGGCAAGGAGAGCATCTGCACTGTAAAAAGCGGTATGAATCAATTTTATTTTGTGAATATACTACACTAAAATATCCAGCCCACGAGGTCCTTTCAGCATCGTCCTCATCATCATCAAACTGTCTATGAAAACTACAGGGAAACGGGCTCTCCATATCTCTCAATTAACCCTTTCCCGTGTAAGCCGCGGCCACCTTATCCACGCACACTTCTTAGCCTCATCCGCCCATCTAACTTACTGCCGCCCCCTGCTGTTCTTGCTTTCTCTTAGAACCCAGCCCGATACCCTTAGCGATCATCCGTTCTCGTGCCTTCGCATACATTCCTTCCCGAAGTCTAATTCTTTAACATTTCGTATAGGGTATCATTAACCCGTGTTTGTGCCCTCACCCACTCTGCTCTCTCTCTTTCTCAAATTTACATGTATCATTTTTGTTTCTCTAAAGCTGCCTTGCTTGTCCTCAATATAAGTAGAACCTTTTTGGTTAGCCTCCATGTTTCTGCCCCTTACGTGAGTACCGGTAAGATGCGGCTGTTGTACACATTTGTCTTGAGGTATATTGGTAAACAGCCCTTCATGATTTGAGAGAACCTGCCAAATGCGCTCCACCCCATTCTGATACTTCTAGTTACTTCACTCTAGTGATGCCGATATGTGGTCCCTACCTGCCCTAAGTTGTCGTATTCCCTTGCCACTTGCAGCTTCTGGCAAGCAGTTGTAAACGGCTGTTCCCATCCGAGGCCGTTGAACATTTCTTTCGTTTTCTAGCAAATAATTTGTAGACCCCCCGTTCGGCGCTACCTTTCTAAGTCACCGATTATGATTTTTAATTCACCTTGGGCAACTTAACTAGCAGGGTCAGGAGCGAATGGAATACTGCTAATGTGTTATCTATTAACTATTGTTTCTAACGATTACCAGACAAGGTAGTAAGATGAGCACCGGTAGTAACATGAACACTTTATCAATAGTGTAGGGTTCTCGTCTTGTAGTACGTCGTGTGGCGGCGCCAGAAACATTAGTCTAAGCTCACTCCACTCGAAGATAGACAGTTTTAATTAATAATAAGCGGTGAAGTGCGTACGTATTATTCGGCATCTATAGCATCTCTATACTGCTTCTCACAAGCTCATACCACTATAGTGCAAGCAAGAGCACCAGTTAACGGTTTCCAGTCTTGCTAAGTTGGCTCGGGATTTCGCGAGGAGAGTACGATTGTTTAATCCGGCGCTTCGCGGACGCTAGTTGCACGTAATGCTGAAAAGCCTGTGAGATAAAGCATAACGCCCAGCTCGTGGGCAGCTACAGTGCTGTTATGATGATGACAGTGCCCTTTAAGAAGTTATCTTTATTACTCGGAGCTACCTCCGCATTTTGGCAAAGAGTTGTCCTACTTGATCTCATATTGGGCCGCCCTCAATTCAACACCCCCTATAATTTGCTAACAGCGTGTACTATTTTTTTAGCTTGTATTCGCTTTGCTACTCCAGCGAACGACTGCTTATATGTTCTTCATATATGCAGTATTTAGATCAAATAATCGGTCGTTTCCTGGAGTACCAAAGTGAACGGGAGTAGTCACCTCGGAGTTCATTTGGAAACATTTACTGCTTGTTTAGGATATAAAAAATTTAAGACGTTTATTGTGTTCGAAAGCGAGGGTTGAAAAATGGGTTTCCTTACAAGGCAAAGCAAAGGGGAAAATGATTATGGGAGTGCCTCAGACCGCAAGAAAACCAGTACTCTTGTCGAAACGTTAACTGGCTTACTGAGGCGGCCCCAGAACCTTTGTTCACTTATTTAGTGTTGGTAATAACAGCACTTAGAATTCTGATTGATGCTGCCTTCTTTATGGCTAATACCAATTTTCTTGCTGAGCGTGATGGTCGATCAGTATTGTATTTATTTTTTTTACTCTACCTGTCTTCTATGCCGTAGGCTAGTAGTACCAGACAAAACCTTAATCTAGTAAACAGCTTGGCCGCTATTGGTAGGCAGCTGGGAATATGTTTAGAATGCCGGTCAGACGCAGTGCGATCTATTCTTGCTCCTTTAAAAAAAATTCCTTCTCATTTTCTCAGAAAACTAAAACGCCGTCTTTTATTTTATGGTACCTTAGTAACAGAGATTAGTTTGGCCAGAAAATATAATGAAAGTGCCAGTAAGACAGATTTTGTTTTTCTTTTAGCGCTTCACAAGCAATCCTATATTCGTAGCCCATATATTAAAGAGCGGATTAATGCAGTCAACTTAAACAACTAAAAGCCGGCAAATATGATAAGTTATCTATTATCGAAAAATAATACGTTTGGAATATACTTCGGGATGTTTATAATGTATTTTAAACATTTTGTATTCATGAATACACTAAACATATGCCGGAAATACGTTCCCGAAATTTTATGGTTAGTATAAGAAATATATTCTTAAAATTTGCCAATGAGACGTCCCTCAGAACATGCTTCGAGCACATTTGAAATACGTGAAAAATATCAATGCGCTTTTGGCATCTTGTCAATATAATAAAATTGTACTGTCGTAAATATGAAATTAATGCTTTCGAAGTATACCTCACTAAACGCATGTTTCAAGCACGTTTCAAATAAGTGAATAAATATGAATGCGGTTATAGCATCTTGTCAATATACTAAATGTTATTTCCGTAAATATGAAATTGTAGCATTCCAAGTACACGTCACTTAAAGCATGCTTCGAGCACGTTTCAAATACGTTAAAAACTATGAATGCGGTTTTAGCATCATGTCAATATGTTAAAAGTGTATTTCCGTAAATACGAAATAATGCATTAGAAGTAGACGTCATTTGAAGCATGTTTCGAGCACATTTCAAATACGTGAAAAAATATGAATGCGGTTTTAGCATCTTGTCAGTATATTAAAAGTGTACTTTCGTAAATATGAAATTAATGCATTTGAAGTGTACGTCAGTTAAAGCGTGTTTCGAGCACGTTTCAAACACATGAAAAAATATGTATGCGGTTTTAACATCTATACAATATATTAAAAGTATACTCCCGTAAATATTAAATTAATTCGTCTAAAGTATACTTCAATTTTAACAAACGGGTAGTCCTTTTAAACATATTTGAAGCACACTATTAGCTGCCGTATAACAGTCTAGTGCTCCTAATCGCGGTGGCGGGAAATGGCCTTTGCAAGTCGGAAATGTATTGAAAGTGTACTTTCGCAAATACGCATTAATTCCTCGAAAGTACACTTCAATTCTAACGAATTAGCTGTCCGCGTAAACGTATTTGCAGCGCACTTCAAGCTGCCGATGAACGGCTAGCGCTCGAAATCGCATTTCTAGGAATGACATGTTGGCAATGCATTTAAAGTGTACTTTCGTAAATGCGAAATTAATTCGTGCGTAGTATACTTCAACTCTAACAAATGGCTAGTCTGCGTCAGCATATTTGTACCACACTTCAAGCTGCCTTGGAACAACCTAGTGCTCGAAATCACGCTTCCGGGAACAGTGAAAACTTTCCTTTTTCGGTCGCCCATTCGTTTATTTACTTCTAGCAGAAACGCAAACGCCACTTATTTAAATTAAGCGTGCACTGCGTGATAGCATTGTACCGGGAAGGGCGCCATGCGGGCCTCCGGGCCCGAGCATGCCAACGAAAAGGACCCCTATTGGCAGGGCCGACCGGCTCCCATAGAGGCTCATGTATTTGTTGGTTGGCAGTTCGACTCCTGACCGATGCCTGACGCAAGTTACGACTAACAATTACAATTAGATTCTAGATAGACCGCAGATTCGAACACGACTACCGCTACGCTTGTGCAACAATTTGGTCGCCCACAGTCTTTGCACGAAAAGCGCCTCACCGGGCAAGATAATGTCTCCCCTCACAAGGGGTATATATAAGCCAAGCCAAGGATTATTAGGCTTGTCGAAGGAGTTCGTGTTTGCTGGCGTCAATTTCCGTCGGCATTTCCTGCGTGGCGACATATTTCACGTTGAGGTCCCGTCACGTGACCTTCTATCGGCATAAACTTCTTGTAGACAACGCGATCTGGGATTGTCTGTCTTCTCATGCTTATAACCAGTTCAAACATTCACGCTCTCGGGGAATGTGTGGCGACAGGTTGATAGCAGGTGGACGTCATGTGTTAAGATTGCTGGTGTGCTTTGTTAAAAGGAGACGACTAACCTCCCGCTGCGTGCACGTACGGTTTTACGGACTATCGCGATTTTATGATTTGGGTTCTTGTGTGTTTTTTCGTTTGTTGCTTTTGGGGCCTACATAACTGACCCTTCTAGAAATAAAAGTTCGGTTGTTAGATAGCGCTCGTGTCGTCTCGTGATTCTTCCACTACGTGCTTGTGTTTCGTGCTGCTTAAATTAATCCATTCCAACTCGCCCAGTTTTCTGTTCTTGTAAAATGAGTGTTGTGGAAGCAAGAGCTTCTTCTTCAGGGGATGATAGAAGGATGGAAAAGGGAGAAGACACGGGCCTGTCTACTGGAGGGCTACCCACCACGTCTACTGCCAGCGTGTCATAGAAGGAGGTGGGGGAGGGGGAAAAGATTAATAGGAGAGGGTAGTTGCGCAGTCGCAGTGTCAATGCCAGGCGGCATATGCTGCTCTCTGAGGCCTAGAGGCGGCCAGAGAGGCCAGTGGCCTCCAGGAAAGAGAGAAGGAGACAGAAGGCCTTGGCAGGCCTTCCGTCGCCTCCGTCACAACACAAGCAACAAAAGCAAGAGCGAGTGCGAGGCTGGGCGAGAAAGAAAATATACGGCAGCGCGCTGAAAAAAAAAGTGCACAGCAATGGCACACGACCTCTTGAAGTCGATTATCGTCGCAATGTTTCAGACATTCGGGAGCGTTTTTTGTTTTCCCGTGCAGACTGCTAAATGAGTAAACACAAGGCATCTGAGCTTCAGCAGAATTCGCAACATTTCAGCACATAGAAATAATTGCTAGTTTAGCGCACGCTACCGGAAATAGCTCGTCAATAATTTGGAATTTGATGCCTGGCCATTTTTTTTCTCAACGCGCTATGGATAACATGCCATGATAAATGGGCTTATGGATATGGAGTCATATAGTATATCATTGATAGGAGCAACTCAAGCAGCACGGGTTGTCTGCCTAATATTGCATATGTATTGGAAAAGACCGGACCGGCGAAAGACCAGAGTGAAGCCATTAATTTACAATATTAGGCTGATTACATGTACTGCCTGTGCAAAAAATTGAGCAGTTGATCTAATCTATACGTGAGTCTCCACGCTACAGACCGGAACATGAGCGATGCCGGTGCGGTTTGTTGTTTAATTACATCATTGATTTTTTCACAATAAAGCAGAGCTTTAAATGCCACCTTTGCCAGCTTTGCACAAGAATTCCAGCTTTGCACAAGAACGGGTTTTTGAACGGAACGGAAACAGCTAGTGATTTTTCTATAGGCTCTAATCGAAGTGCCGTGCCGACTGTGAGCTCCTGACAAACAATGAGTCACACGAACTACAATAGGGAGAGCAAAAAGCAGTTTTTTAAGAGTACAAAGAGTCGAAGAGCATGTTGGGGTGAAAAAACAGAATTAAAAATAAAAATTACCCTGTACATGACAACAGGTGTACCGAGCTTATGCCTAAGACAGGAAGACCAAAAAAAAATAATTGTTTGTGGCAGTGTTGTAAGCTCTTTGACGTTATGCTTACTCATGGCCCTTGGGAAATAAATGCACGAGGAATACCACAAAATCAACAAATTTTTTTACTGCCACCTCATCGTTGCGAACAATGAGGACGAAAAACTAGAACTTTTTTTCTTGCTCCGAACACAGCAAACTCCAAACCAACCTTACACACTTCGGTAAATTGATAGTTGCTTTCTCTTTAACAAGAGCCATCCTGCCTTATTCACGGACACCGCTATTAGTTGTGGTTTCTAGATAGCCGCCTTCACGTTTTAAGTAATTCCTTCGAGAATTGCAGAAATCATATTTTCTTGTCTCGGGGTTACAGCCAAGTGGAATGAAGACGATTGGGTATTAACTATGTCAGGAACTCCAACCTGCACCAAGTGAGGATTCATTTAACCCACAGAAAGCCCAGCAAATAAAAAAAAATTTCTAGGCTGGTTTTCAATTTTTAACGTCAATTTCAGTCGCATTTAAAAGAGGTAGTTGAGTGGAGTTGTAGCGGATATTTTTAAAACCAACTGTGGAACTGATTTCCAGCAATAATCATGCACCATCACTTCCGAAGGCTCTCCGGGGTTCACATACCTTCCACATTTTAAACGGGTGATGTAATGGTGGTCAAAGGCGCGCGTGTGTGGCCCGAACAATCTGACAAAGAGTGAATGGGTAAGTATTGTTGATTCATACACTTTGGGAGCTGCTGTTCAGTGGCGGCGTAATAGCGAGAGTCTATATGGATTATTCTGCGTCAAACAAGCCAGATATTACATTCGACCATCTGCGAGCTGTTTAAAAAAAATTAGAGGGACTCTTAAGCTCTGCCTTAAAGGTGCGAGGCGACAGCGTTAATTTTTATTTGTTAATATCTTTGTAACTAACCCTCCAACATGTTACACATATTCATTAGCAAACATCAGTAGGCATATTAGACCATGTGATAGACCAGAAGACACCCAAGACACCCCTTTTAACCAAGCATCACTAACTTGCCTATAGGCCTAGTGGTAGCGTGTTTGACTGGGATCCCAAGGGTCGTTGTTCGATTCCAGACTAATTCAGCTTATTTTCTGTTCAGACAAGATAGTTTAGTTTACATCCTGATTTGTCATAAACAGCAGCAATAACCCAGCGGTTTGAGCATCCGCGTCGCATGCGGGAGGTGCGGAATTCTATCTCCAGTACCGCCGGATGCCCACTGTGGATACAATGGGTACAAGCATTCCCCTGCCTGGTCTTCGATTTGTTTAGGGTAAACTGCTTGAGAAATGGGTCTTGGACCCCACCTTCCGTAGAAGCGAAACCTTGTAAAAATTCATGGTCACAATAATTTGTCATAATTATATTTCAGTCATGTGTGGCCCTATAGTCGCAATTTAACTCGAGTTTAACCATTGTCATTCCACAGCTCCACATGTGACATCGTAACCATCTCGACCAATTCTGAATTAATTTGACAGCGCTAGCGGCTCTTGCTCCGATTGTCCGCTAAAACACTGTCTCGTTAAAAATCATTATCTATCATGTGAATGTGACAAACGTTCTTCTTTTGGCGCAAAACATTTTCCGCTCTACAAGCCTTGCAAAGCAGAAGTGAGACCTATTCAACTTCGTATACCGACGGTCTATCTTCTTGACCTCATGCAACGTTGACTGGATTTCCACAGTCGGCTTCTCATTCTCGCAGCGCCACAAGTAGTCGCAAATTACTCCAGTCTCATCCTCTCATTTGTTGATCATATGAAAAACCTGCCCCGAAATATGCTCGCTATATGTTGTTCCAACACGCTAAGTGAGGAGGTCATTTACATCGTTCAGTGCCAATGTGTATATTGTATGTCTGCATGTATTTTGGGCGTGGGAGCTTTTTTCTTTACTAAATAGGCAGTAAGTTATAGGGCGAGCACTGGGGCAGCGCCACGACTTTCTTAGTTCTGGGGATGTGTCGTTGTGAGTCTACGGTAACTCCACTAGGATTCAAAGAGAATCCTACTTCACTTGGTTTTTCGAACTTTCCGCTACTTCCAATATATACAAACGACACCATATAGAAAAGTAAAGCCCTCTGCTCTAGAGAGGAAAATATCCAAACACAGTTACTAATAACTGGCTCTTTAGAAAAATCAGAAATAAATATTCAATATCTTGTGCTCTGACCCAAGACTCCGCATGTCAAAAGATCAGCGCAGTGCGCAGTTTCTTGAAACATGTGACATTCTAGTGAGCATACTTTCGGATGCCTGCAATTTGCTTCTATTAATCTCAATAGGTCTTGTAGTCGCTTGCTTTCTTAATCGAAACGCATTCTCTCCAGTGGCATAGTGGGCTAAATTTCCAAATTAAGCTCAATTCGGCTTGTCGGCGGTTTTGGCCGTAAACAGTATCTGCGGCCTCACTGTAGGTAGATAATTTCAAAATTTAATGTTGGCATTTAGCTCTTTTGCAATGCGTGAACTTGATCGGACACAAGGTTCGAGCTTATTGAACACATCAGGATTGCGAGAAAAAAAACAGATCCGCAAAGAAATGAACCTGAAATACTTGATGGCGACACCAGGAAAAAACAGGTTCACTGCTCCACTGTGTTGGTGGATAGAACGCGAGAAAGCTGCGCTCCCTAGAATGCTACCTATGTGCAGTGAGCATTCAGTAATTAATTTCTTTATTTGCGACGTGCCTCTGCCTTGAAGACAAAGCGGAATTGCCAATTTTACTTCCTCTTTCCTGCTTCGCGCGTAAAATCAAAATTTTAATATTTATTGTTTTTTAATTACAACCACATTGATAACGTCGCATTAGTTAAATTTGGTTGGAAATTTGGCACTGTAAAAATAAATGGCATGGCTACTTTGTCTACTCTTACCTCGAGTTCGGGGTCCCTTTAAAATGCGCCAAAAGGCAACCCTGAGCAGCTGACACGTCATAGCAACCTGATGCGCGTGTAAGTAGGCAGCTCAACGGCCAAGTGCACTGCACCTAAAACTTCACAACCCGAGGTGGCACCCGCTAATACGATTTGTATCCCTCCAACCTCATGGACGTGAAACTTGTTTTAGACATTGCTATAATTGCGTATAAAAAACAAAGAACTCTTGTGCGTGATGGTAAAGGCGGTCTGAGCATAGTTTTGGCGGAAATTTTTTTTCTGTTGCTGCAATCTAATTCTCGCCGTTGAGAGGAAAACAGAGTGCAGCAATGAAATTTTTAAATAATGGAATTTATGGATGTTACAATGGAAATGCCAACAGAATTGTATATAATTGCTCCTGAACATATTAGGAAGTGATAAATTTTGTTCGTTCTTGCTTGAAGAAATAATTGACAGCTGATTACAAGAGTGGAAAACGCAAAATTTTTAGCGCAGTCCTTCCCATGCCGCTTACTAGAGCTGGCAGGTGGCGTTTTAGGCTCATAGCCACCCTCAGGGATCTTCAAGTGGCAGCGACATTCTGGTTGCTGATTCCTCTACTCTCGCCGTGGCGAGTGGTGTTTCGGTCCGCTACTACCTGTTAACACGCCACCTGTCGCACGCCACGTGCTAACCTGCTGACATGCCACACGCCACCTGCTAACCTGCTAACATGCCACCTGTCACACGCCACCTGCTAACATGTCACTCGCCAACTGCTAACCTGCTAACACGCCACCTGCTAATCTGATAACATGCCACACTCCACCTGCTAACACCACCTCTCAGGTTGCGTGTTACGCCGACAACGACGCGGAACGGGCATCAAAGAGCTGCGCTCCTAAGTTCCAGAAAGAGCAAATCTGCATGGTTTCAAAGTTTTTTCAGAAAAATATATAATGAGGCACTAATCGATACGGCATTTTCACTACATTAGCTAGGAGGCAACAAAGCGAATAAAAATATTGCAGGCCTAATTGACATAATGGCTGCCCGAAATAAAGGACTAAGCTTGGATGAAACTGGTTTTTGGCGCGTATTTAGCCCTACAAAGCTTAGTGAGACTTTTCTTGTGAAAGTGTACAAAGCGATGCGCCGTATATAGTTATAGTATAGAATTCAATTAAATAAGTTTGGTGAAAACACTTTTTTCTAAAGCAACACAATTTCTATGTGTATGTGTGCGTGCGTGCGTGTGTGTGTTTGTGTGTGCGTGTGCGTGTATGTCTGCGTGTGCGTGTGCGTGTGTGCTTGTGTTTGTATGTGTGTGTGCGTGTGCGTGGGAGTGTTTGTTTGTGCGTGTGTGTGCGTGTTTGTGTGTGCTCGTGTGTGTGCATGTGCGTGTGTTTGCATGTGCCTGTGGGTGCTTGTGAATGTGTGCGTGCGTGTGTGTGTGTGTGTCTTTGTCTGTGTGTGTGCGCGTGCGTGTGCTTGTGTGTGTGTGCGTGCGTGTGTGCGCGTGTGTTTGTGTGTGTTTGTGCGTGTGCTTGTGTGTGTGCCTGTGTGTTTATGTGTGTGTGTGCGTG
The DNA here is from genome assembly GCA_030143305.2 of Amblyomma americanum. Taxonomy (NCBI): domain Eukaryota; kingdom Metazoa; phylum Arthropoda; class Arachnida; order Ixodida; family Ixodidae; genus Amblyomma; species Amblyomma americanum. Next base: position 1,240 of record JARKHS020027706.1, on the reverse strand, counting down.
CGTGCGTGCGTGTGTGCGCGCGTGCGCGCGTGTACGAGCGTACCGTGCCACCCATTTTTACCTCCCTTTCCCTTCCACCCACCAGAAGCTCAGGCAGCAGCGAAATAAAATAGGAACCGCGAAATTAGATGCAATAAGGCAAGAAATGTAAGAGATCTGCGGCGAACACTGCAGCTTGTACATAACGCATACCAACATAGCGTGGATTGTACATTTTTTTTATCAATATGTCGCGACGCCCAAAGGCTACTACATTCTTGATATTCTTTTCCTTCCTTATGTATACAGGAAGCGATGGCTGCGGTCATAGAATTTCTTAAACGGATTCGGAATATCGCCTGAAGAATTGTAAATAGAATCGAAAGATTGCACTGACCTTCATGTGTCTGAGCAGCCAACAATTAAAGAAAAATATACTTTTGCTGCTATATTTATTGCAGTCCCTACAAGCACGTTATTTTCATTCATAGTTTTTTCGCTTCCTTCCTTCCGGGCATGAAACGTGTATTGGAGTACATTATGCAGCTAATTTTCAGCTTAATGTCAAAAAGGCTGTGTTTATATTTTTGAGCAATTTCTTTTTTCCGCATCCAGTTTAGCAAGGCATAAGGCAGCCAAGGACCATGTAAGGCACAGAATCGTGTTTTTACGTATGAGCTCATTAGTCAATTCTTGAGCGATTTTTTAATAGGATCTAAGTGTCAGTGTGGAGACTCACAATCTGTCATGAACTTTGAGAACGTAGTAGAAATTTCTGGTGTTCAGCAGATTCTTCGTGAAGATAGCAAGCTTTCGTTCTTTAGTACACATACAACAGGAAACAGCAAAGTGTACTTTAACAGTCTCTTCAAAAGTAGCCATTTGCGAAGTTTAAGATAAGTTAAAAAATATATAACCAATAAATGCACCTGTGATCTAAAAAGAGCATACATTTCGGAGTGTGGTCAGTACCTCTCCTCCAAAACAGAATAAGCTGTAAACAGAATAAGCTTGCATACTTAAGACAGTCGACGTCATCGTTATCTAAAATGTTATTCTTATGTCAGAATGTGATACCTTTTTCTTTAACCTGGGTACTGCGCCACACATTGTGCTCTGTTGATTGCAAAAACATGAGACCGAAAACAATATAATTTTTTCCTATGTGATTAAACGTGTTCGTCTCTGCTCAGTGCTCAGTGTACCTGCATCGCCTCGCCCACTTGCTGAGTAATTGGGGTGTTCGTTTTTCTGACACTCC